>MKEJ01002537.1:0-12933 GCA_001753735.1 Embelia ribes
TATTTTTATTTAAAATAGTATATTTGATTTGTTTATTTCCATTTTCTTGGGTCTTCTAATGTAGTATCCACAGGGGGTCTTTCTAACTGCCACCTCTCTGTCATGTAAGGTTCTTAAAATGAAATTTTTTTAATTAAAAATGTCCCATATTTCTTGGATTTCTTTTTTGTAAATCTAAGGAGAAATAAAATAATGAATTTCTTGATAAAGAAATCTGTTATTCATAGATCTCCATTAATTCTTTTTATTTTTATTTTTGCTGTAGTTAGGATTAAGTGGAAGCATATCTCATAGTTTACTAATGATATATGGTAATCATAATAAATTTAAAAGATTGAGAAATGAATTTCTAAAAAACCAAAGTGACAAATCAAATGAGAAACACGAGTGTGAATGCTCTTAAAATTTTCAATTTGGGGAGATTTTGATATACTGTGTTGGACCTACCAGTAAGTTGTTTTATGTTTAGCTGTTTAGCCTTTAATTGAAACTTTTTGCTTTATCGGTTCAATCAGCAGGATTGATCTATCTATGTTAGCTTTTAAAATTCCACATTTTTTTTTGTTAAAAGTGTAATCAAACAAGCCCAGACTATTTGGGATTTGTAAGTTATAATTTAGTTTAATTACCCATTATTTAAAATAGTAAATTTATTAATTTATTCGTATTGTCCAGCATCTTGGAATGTAAATTTTTTAATTTCAGGATTTTTTGTTAGTATATATGTCCTGATTCTTCATATATAAACTTCTGAAGTCCTAGAGTTTTCTAGCATGTATTTAGCTTTTTACTATTCCAAAAAACTTCTAATTTTTCTTTAATTGACTGGAAATTTATTAGTAGAATTTCTTTTGGTTGTTGGTTGTGTGTTCTCACAGTTGATTGTCAATTCATAATGGCTTTCTCTCGATCATTTTGTATGTATCATTTTGCACATGTCATTATTGTTATTACCCAAAAAGGAACAAATATTTTAGCTTTCTTGCCAAAAAAATTTAGAAGTTTTAAGCGAGAGAATCTAATCCTCCGTCAATAAATTAGTGAGCAATTAAATTGAGCTTTCAAGCTTAAAAAGACGCACTCAAATGAGTATCTAGGGTTATAGATATCTACAAGTTTTTCCATAATTTTTAATTACATTGTAAAGGTCACTGTTGTGTTTCGCTACAAAAAGATAGGCTTCAAGGTTACAACTTTATAGGATCTCTAAATTTATTGATTTGTTATTAAGGTATACCACATTTTCAAACGTTTATACCACGTAATAATTTACCACATAATAATTGACTAAGGTACAAGCATTATCGGGTGTCTCTCATTTGATCTGCCACATTTGTTGATGAATTTTCGCAGCCTATTACTGGATATGTCGTGGCTAAAGTATTGGATTCTGCGCATCCAAACTTCAAAACGGGTGACTTAATTTGGGGAATTACTGGATGGGAAGAATATAGCCTAATTACAAATCCAGAACTATTTTTCAAAATCCCGTGTGAGGATGTACCTCCATCTTATTATACAGGAATTCTTGGTAAGTTTAGATGGCATCTTTGCTTATTCTAGCTACTGGAACAATTCGTTATATATAGATACTGTTTCGTAAGTTGTCATAATAACGTCATCCTTCAAATGCCGGTGATATCTTTTCCGGAGATGCATTAGTCTATATAGGCGTGAATATTTTCAGACCAAGCGTCTTATTTGTCCATAGTTTAAAGGATCAACTTTTGAAGGTGTTTATCCTTCTAATCATGTTGTGTCAATGCTTGCGGTTCTTTCAACTCTCTTGAACACACTTTCTTTATTTATCTAAAGAGGAAAAATATGAGTTTCACTCAAATATTTTTCATTAAATTTGTCGCTTAACCAATCAGAAAGTTAATTATTATTCAAAATAGTGATAGAAAGCAAGTGTTGTAAGACCTTCTCTTTCCCGTTAATGTTGAATCGGTAAGTGTGGCTGCTTTTTGATATGTGTTTTCTTGCACCAAACTCTCTTTCACTCGGTCATATATGAAATTTGTAGGTATGCCTGGTATAACAGCCTATGCTGGTTTTTATGAGGTGGGATCTCCTAAGAAAGGAGAAAGCGTTTTCGTTTCAGCTGCGTCTGGAGCTGTTGGTCAAATCGTGGGACAGTTTGCAAAATTATTAGGTTGTTATGTGGTTGGAAGTGCCGGATCCAAAGAAAAGGTACTCCCCTTCCGGAAATTGATAAAAATCCAACGACAACATGTATGGACTTATTATACTCCAATTTCGGATCATAGATTGCATATTTTTGGTTTAATTTCTACTATTTCTGCTTTAGAATTGTAAGTTCTGATCATTCTAAACGAGTGCTGCTTTTCTCAGTTTAAAGTGTGCTGTGGTCATCGTTGAGCAATTTTAGTTGTACAACTCAACATGAATTGTAGGTTGTTAGTGTTATTCTTTGGGGTTTATGTGTTAAAAACACAGTAAGTACCTTAGTGAACTAGAGGGACTGAACTAACGGATGCGCACATGCGATGCGTATGCAACTCGTACTACGAATTATTATAGGAAAAATAAAAAAGATGTAGAGCAGATACTTAATTTACCGAGGTAATGGAAAATGCTCCACAGAACACCAAACTTTATAAAACTACTTTTTTCTTATAAATGTTGACTGTGGAACTCTAAAAATATATACTTTTTTGGTAACATCATGGTCTGAGAACAGTGAGCTATCCCATGACCCCATGCACAGAATGATGGTGCCAATCAAAATGTGTGTGTGAAGTTGTTTTGAATTGTTAATTAATGTGAAGTAGTATTTAGATTTGATAACTTAAAATGTAAAACAATAATCCTAAGAATACAATTAACTCCCCAAAAGAAGATTATAATTCAGATTTTCAGTCTTTTCTAGATTCCATTTTTCAAACAAATACTTATTATTACTACAATTTTATAAACTAACTAATCAATTACGTAATTGACACCATTTTGTTTTTGGATAATCGTAATTGATACCAATTAAACTAAGAAGAACGGTAAGTTAATGCATCCCACTCCTGAAAGTCTCCCTAAATTGAACAACGCAACATGAATAACAAAATCCTGAAATTAAAAACGTCAAATACTATTGCAAAATAACAAAATCAGAGAAAACCAAACATAGAAGAGAGTGGAGACAAAGAAAGATTATAAATGAATCAAGGGTAAATTTAGGGGGATTGAAACTTGTATGTGTCAGTTTTGTATGTAGAGAAGGATTTAGAGAGAATCGATAATTATGGATATGCGCGGCGCCCGGGAAAGGGGGTGGCGGGGGTGGGGGAGTTAGGGTTAGGGGGGGTGTTAAATGGGGAATGGGTGACTCGGCAATACCAAAAAACCGATATTGCCCAAATGAGTTTCATTCCCATGTGCGGTACTTGTGTAATTTGTGTGATACCGAGGGCAAATTAGGTACGAAATGAAAGTTGACACGGATTCAATACCAATAACCGCCTATTTTGGGCTCGCTTTTAATAATAGTATAGATTTAAAATGTGGTTCATGTCAACAAACCAACATCACACACACACATTGAATCAAAGCCCTAAAACTTGGGTCTTAGCTTGGTAGGGGGCGAAATCGATTGGGAATTTTCACCTTGGGTTGCGGTTCCGTAGTGTTTGAGCTCCAATTTCACCTCTTAGCATCATCACCGTCTGTTCTTTTGATCTGGTTTGAGGTAAGATGAAGAAAACCTTCATTATATATCTCAACCTTTAATTTTGACATGCTTTTGCAGGTATTTGATGAGCCTTCAAATTAGGTTTCTAAGTTGGATGAATTGAATTCTAGATTTACCTTACATGTTTTAATGATGGTCTAGTCATTGGAAAATGGGTTTTGGATTGATAGAACTTAAAAAAAAAAATTGGAATAATTAGTTTAGGTCACTATCCATAAATTTTGCCTATGATTTGGTTAGAACTATAATTCCTGAAGAATTGATCTAGAAGTTTTTACTTAGGATTTTAATATGTGAATTTTTAACTATGTGAGCGAGTCTGGGAAGGGGTAAAGAAGTCATAAACTAGGCCCATGCCCTGGTAGTAAAGAACTAAAGGAAAAACAATTATTCACTCTTAATTGAACTTAATTAACGGCTTCCTTAAATTATGCATTTAATGAAGAGGTTAATTAGTTTAATGGCTTTGAATACTAGTCTTTTAATTTGACTTGGCATTAGGTTGTTTATATGAACTTCAAAAGAGAATAAGATTTATAACACTTAAATGCATTAGGTTGTTCATCAGATTGCTTCATACATTTAAGTAAGACCCTTTAATTACATCTATATGATTTGGTTTAAATCATGGCTAGGGCTTTGTTTTAAAAGGGCTTGTTTACATTTACATGGAGCTTTGATTATAGATATGGTGATGCAATTATAAATCATTTGTACATAGCATGACATGGATTATCATTTTAGAGAAATGTTATTTCAGAATTTGGGACCCAAATGTTTTTTTTTTAACAAGAACTGATCAAGAATTAACTTAAGAAGGGTACAGATAATTCTAAGGTGAAAGGCCCAAAATATTAGGTTATTCGTAAGCCATTAAAACGTACGGGGTGTGGTGGACCTTCAGTGAAGAGTCCAAGAAGTCGCTAGTTCCCGAAATAAAAAATGTCATTCACAACCGGTTTGTCATTTATTTGCATTGTTTTCAAAGGATAAGGAAAAGAGAATGCGCATCGGTATTTTACTATGGCATAACATATTTATTACTATTCTCCATCTGTGAATATTTGCATCTAATTATGTAGGTTCCCATTTGAACTTTTACACTTGTTTGGCACAAGGATATTTCAATTACTGGGTGTAGTCGCTCATCCTTTTATTTTATAATTATTGCAGAAACAATGGGTTGGGAAATGATAGGCAAATGTGAACTTACAACCGATGCACTAGATTAGTCTATTTAGTTTTATATTTCTAAAGTCTGTAAAAGATTATTTTGTATAGAAATTTTGTAATAAAATGATATTATTTTGGAAAATATTTTTATACTATTTTTTCTTTATTTATTAACGGTACTAATTTCTTTATTTTTCGGGTCGTGACAGGGATCCTATGTTTCCTGGACCCGAGTGTCTTGTGAAGCAAATTGATTAATAATTATGTTTATTCTTTGACATGCGCTTGAAACAAAAAAAACCCTTCGAAATTAGTTATGAATGAAATACTGTATTACTACTTCAGGTTGATCTGGTGAAGAACAAATTCGGGTTTGATGAAGCTTTCAACTATAAAGAGGAAAAAGACTTGAATGCAGCTTTGAAAAGGTGAGTTCTTCTTTTGTTTTAGAAAACTGCCTAGTACTCTTGTATTTTGGATTCTACTTTAGGGCAATAATGAATATAGAGTCTCAATGAGCGTCACTTATTTTTACACCAATTGTTTATTGTTTTTAGCTTTGCCTAGTTAACTATGTTTTGTTATATTTCCGAAATTTATTTTCTGGTCTTGTAAATAGAAACTCTGGTAGAAACACGGATGACAATTTGGTTCCGAAATTAATTTCTAGAAAGTTACCCCTGGAAACTCCCGAGTGTTGTAATCATACAGCGAGTTGCTCAACTTAGTTTTATTTCTTTGTCAAGGCCAAAGTGGAGTTCTTGGAAGTTTCAATCCTCGTTGTTAGTGAAAACGAAAACAACTGAAAATGAAAACTATGAGAACAAACCCCAGCAGAACTCCCCGGGTTATTTCTCTCTCAGTTTGGTTCTTGAAACAACTTCACAAAAATCAACCCTTGTTTCATAATCTTGTAAGGAGTTCCTTTCGTTGGTTCTAGTTTGTTTTTCGGGCCATAAATATCCAAAACGCATGAAAGGAAGCTAATTCTCGAAGATTACTTGCTTTCTGTCCCAAAATCAGTAATAACGATGAAGAAAAAACATAACTGAAAATTGTAAGAACAGAACCAAACAGAAATCACGTATTCAATATCTTCTCTGGCAGGCACTTCCCTGATGGAATTGACATTTACTTTGATAACGTGGGAGGAAGGATGTTAGAAGCAGCACTATTAAACATGAGAGAAAAGGGTCGCATCCCCGTGTGTGGGATGATATCGCAGTATAACCTTGATCAACCTGAAGGCACTCAAAACTTGTTACATCTCATCTTCAAAAGTGTTCGTATGGAGGGGTTCGTGGTTACCAACTATTATCACTTGTACCCTAAGTTTTTAGAGATGATGGTGCCCCTCATAAAGGAAGGGAAAATCAAATATGTTGAAGATGTTGCAGAAGGCCTAGAGAATGCCCCGTCAGCTCTCGTTGGGCTCTTTTCAGGACGGAATGTTGGAAAACAGGTAGTGATGGTTGCTCGTGAGTGATTTCATTTTTCCACAATCATCTTATTTTCTCGTGTGCAATTTTGAATAAAAATCGTTTTTCCTTTTTTACTTTTTTCCTTCAGTTCCTATTTTCTCTTCTGTATAAGTTGGACTCCATCCCATGTAAACAGATTGGATTACGGAAGTGTGTTTAGTTTGTGTCCTGTTCTTTGTTGCCTTTTAGGTAATGGAAATATTGATCCGTGATTTCGCCACTTTCGAAAATGGAAAATCATGATCAATGGACCCAAAAGAACCAAGAAAGGGAAAATTTTCATCCAGGTTGTTCCTTTGCATTCTCACCTTTAAAACTGACCTATTTTGCTAGTCTGGCCTAAAAGAGCTACAAGTTCTAACCTCGATACAGCCAATTGTTTTCATAGGTTTTAAAAAAGAAGGCTAATTTGCTTTAAAAATTGCAACCAAACAAGCACATAATCCCTCCACTCCCCTAGTTTAATGGGAGCACCGTATGAAACCCCCTGATTGAACAGTGTTCAGATACGCTGACAAGAGCGTCCCCGAAGGAGCTATTAGTTTGCTAAAGGGCTACAACACTCTATAATTTTTTTGCGTTAAATAATTTAGTTTAATTTTTTTCTCTTTTTTTGTTGTAATTTTAACATTTAAATTGTCCGTGTAAATCTATTTTTACTACGTAGTATCAGCCCTCATAAATTCGATACTTGTGACCCTGGTTCCCTTGATTTTAATCCCCAAAAAATAGGATAAATAGAGATTTAGGGTAAGTTCCCTAATTAGAACACAAACTAAAACTCGTAAAATCTCGTAGAATTAAAAGAACTGAAGCGTTTATGAGCCAAAAAAAAAAAGTTGAAATAAAATATGATTAATGTAAAATGCGTTTATATAAGCGTATTGGACTCACCTCTGTCAACAATAAACTGAAATTATGGAGCACAAAATAAATTTAATTCTACTTATATAGGAGCATAGCTGGAGTGATTTTAGAGAGAGAGAAAGAGAGAGAGAGAGAGAGAAAGAGAGGAAGACAGTGCTGCATATACACAAACTATTCCCCAAGTTTTGTTTGGTAAATTACACTTTCCCCCATAAGTTTCTGTTATTTCATTTTATCCCCTGAGGTATCCGAAATTACACTTTACCCTAGATTATTTTTCTTGTTTGTTTTTGTGAATACTCACTATATTGCTTTATTATATGAATTTAGAACCAAATATTTGGTTACATTAATGAAATATCATTATATATTTTAAGAAAATTGTACAATATTTATGTACAATATATATGTTTAACAAATTATAACACAAAAAGATACTATTTAAGGGGTGTTTTGATAATTTTGAGATATTTGTGACAAATAATCTGAATCTCACTTTGCCTCTGGAAACTTTGGGGGTAAAGTGAAATGGATATAAAACTTAAAGGGGGAATATTGTGATTTTAGAAACCTTTGGGGATAATCTGAAATTATCAGAAACCACATGGGGGCAAAGTGTAATATACCCTAAAAAAAAAAGGATAGGTTGATAGCTCACGTCCTTTAATGCTATAACTAGCTCTAATTCAATTGCTTTTGAAACTTTTGACTCTTCACCCCCTAAAAGTATAGGTGGGACAAGCCCATTTAAGGGCATGTTTGCTATTCACATTATATTTTACAATATTCCAAGTGCATAATACGAATTGGTTTTGGCAAATTTTAGTATCGTAAATATATTCGATCCTAGTAAAATCAATCATAGCTTTCAATTTTACGTCTGACTCTATTAAAGTCAAGACAAATGTAGTACCAATAGTAAATAGTATAATTACAATAAAATTGTATAATTAAAAAGCACCTCAACGTTTTCACTTGCACAATAAATTATTTATCTTCCAAAATTGATGTTACAAATAACCGTAGCCATTTTCCAAATACATCGATTTCTAATTTTCCATAGGCATTCGACATATGCTAATGCTTACGCTCGAACAAAACACTCGTCGAATTTGATGCGTATTATTTTAAAATAATGATTTAGTGACTAGCTCACAACCCATTCGAGGATTTAGTTAACAAACCTTGTTTTCGGATGAACCACGTTTTGCTCTAAATCAAGTCAAACATTCACCGGAACCAAACAAAATCTAGAAATGAGTTTAGAATAGTTTGACATTCGGACAATTCTTTTATGCAAGTGGGCTAGTGGCAAAAGGAAAGACAAATAGGAAAACGAAACCACTGGCAAAGGTATTATTCCAAAAGCAATTCGCAAAAGAAAAACGAATGGCTGATACAATAAAACACAAGGTGAAGCACAAATAATTTATAATTTTTTTTTTAAATAAAAGATTATAGCCCTTTGTTTTGGAATCTATTCTAATGGAAAATTCGAGTTTGACACTTTGTAACAAAGTTGCCAATACAATAAGGCATATAATGTAATGGTAGAACGAATATGCTATCCAAAATGCTTTGCTCACGCATCGTACTTCTCTCGATGCACATTCTGAGAGAGTACGTTTCTGAAACAAGCAAAGCCTAAAAGAATAAATATACTACATCAAAGAATATATGGCGAATTATGCCTCTAATCTGGCCACAGAATCTCAACGAGACGATGCGTGTGAAACTCTTCAATTGCCCTGCGATTCTTTCACAAATTCAAGAGTACAACTGATGAAGGCGAGGCGCGTACATTCTCCTTGAAGAGGAAGCTATTCACGGCGTGTTGACCTTTCCATCCATCACATCATGATAGTAAAGTAGGACACTTATAGGCTAACCCAGAATGCAGAAGAAGCACCAGAATATCGAATTCCCGACCTGACAAATATGAACACAAAAATAATTTGTCAAAACACGTGAAATTGGAATGCACTGAAAATAAGTTTGCAATTTGACACTCGAGAAAAAAACCACCTCTAAGTTTACACTTTTGAGGACACGAACAATGTTATCAACCATTGTGGCGGTCCAAACAAATCTCACTTGCACTACCACTTCAGCACAATTTGGGGACAATTGCTGGTGTGGCTAGTTTAAACATGTGCTTTGACCAAGGCAATAGTCCAAAGCACCCCTCTTTGCTGATAGATGACAATGACTTATTCTCGCTTAGGACGACTAGAGAAGTAATGCCTGATACAGAGTTTGTATAGAATAGAATGTTCTAACGCAGGTCTTTCAAAGATATATAAAGGTTCCCCTAATTATCACTTTGAATGATCATTCTCTACCAGTTTGTATTGATCATTCTCTATCACTTTGTATTGTTCATTCTCGTAATGCCTGATACAGATTTTGTATAGAATACGTACACGTAATGTGCTAACGTAGGCCTTTCAAATATAAATAAAGGTTCCCCCAATTATCACTCTGTATTGATTATTCACTACCAGTTTCTACACACACACTCCAAACAAATTGTTCCATCCTGTTCAGAGAGTTCTGTCAAGGCCTCACATTTTATCTGAAAAAAAAAAAACAAAAATCTGATAACTGCTAACAATTTCTGCCAAAAGAATTCTTCCGTCCCGACCTCAGATGCAGCCAAACAACTGACAGACCATCTTCAATTTCATTCTAGGACATAGCACCCCTAACGTCTCATATATAAAGGAAAGAGTATTTTAACCTTCTTATCATCTTATGTGTACATGCAACTTTTGCTCCAAACATAAGAGTTGTTCTATCGCCATTTACATTGATAGAACTTGCATGTCTCTATAGAGAATGACTAAATCGAAAAATCAAGGGCGTAGTCCTTTTCGAGGGTAAGGTCAGGCATGATCTTACACGACCTATTAATCTCTCTAACAAACCATACAATCACAATGAACTGAACTTCGCAAATGAATAATATGCGGTGATTGGTCAATTAATTGGTGGCTGGTTAGAAAAATGATGAGAAGAACAAATACCATGGAGTTCCGGTACTTGGTCTGCAAAAAATTCTTGATGACAACCAAGGGCACCTGAAATAATAACACATAAGAAACTGTAAAACAAATTTGCATTACATAATTTTATTCATGAGATCAGTGATATAAATCTGAGCATTAACTGACCCATGCACCCTCACCCCAGACCAACACAATTGTTATCATTTTTGTAAAACATCTACGATCAATACAAATATTTGAAAATAAAGAGCAAAATGAAAGTAAATTAGCTGTGATGTAGGAATAAATTAAGCAACCTGAAACATAATTCCTATAAAAGCCCAAAACTTGAAAATGTGGCAGGGAACAGCAATGCACAACTGCAGAAGACCAAGAAAAGTACAAGCCACACAACACTTCTTTAGGAACTGAAAGTAAAGCTAAAAAAAAAAAAAAAGAGAAAGGTAAATTACGAGAGAACACTAGGTACAAAAGTATTTGGCTATTTAACTATGAACTTCATAGCCAAACAAGTCGTATCTGGGAAACAATAGCAAAACAGTCAACATATAAACTCAATCTCACAGACTATACCTTTTTCATTGATGTGGAAATATAGGAAAATAGCATAAATTAGTTTTTCATTTTAATATGCTTTATCTATAAAAAAAAAAATAATTTAACAAGGGAGAAGAAGTTCTCAATAGTAATTTGGTTAATTGAAAGTTAATGCTTTGAAATAAGTACATCATATGATCCACCACCCTTTTGCCTTTTAAACTACGAACTGATCGGAAGACACAACAGAATCAATACTTGACTGTTTTAATTAGTAGATAATTACAAGTTTCTAAACCTCCAATTTTATTTCATGCTTTAAAAAAAATTTATGTACTTCAAACTCTACAAAGTTCTCCAAAAGCATTACATTTTGAAGCCTCTTTACCAAAACATTTCATTTTCTTTGGAACACAATAGACCAAGGTAGTGTTAAGTTATAGCCCCCATTCCATTCTGATCCACGAACCGCACAATTAGCTAAAGTTCATTTTCCCACATGTATCCGCCAAAGATCCACCGAAGTCCAATTATTCAATTAGTAAGAACTACAACTAAATAAATTACGTAACAGAGTAACATGCCACAGAGCTTGCTTAATGTCATTAGCATTACTATTGCTGCCTAAACTATAAATGTTAAGGATACAACAAAACATATAATATTTTACCTCATGAAAAATGGCCGATACAAGGAAGGCAAGTAGTAATGCGACTCCCTGCCAAAGATCAAGCTATGACTAAAGGACTGAAGATGGTTGTCGACTTTGCGTAGGCCATTCAAATGTGATTGAAGAGATAATTAAGTCATGCGAAGAGAAATCACATACTTTCAGTCCATGCATTGCACCAATTTTGGTTGCTTTATTTTTACATGTATCATTTCAAGTTTGGTTTTCTATTTCTGATCCATCCTCTATTTGGGAAGTTGACAATGGCATTTCTTTGTTCTATTTTCCTATTGTTCAATTCTGGGATTCATTTAACACTAAAAGCCTATTCAAACGTTTTATCCTTTTGTCCTTGATGTCCCATATATTTGACTCCATCAAATATGTGGATGATACCTTCACATAAGTGAATCAAAACACTAGAGCCAACTCGGAAACTTTCCCAAAATAATCTAGGGACAGAAGTTGCAAGGTGGTTGTTCTGATATTTTTTTTGATATTTTTTTATTTAAAAAAGGCACTTACAATCTTGCCAGTCCCACTTTCTTAGAGAACAGTTAGAAGCAATTATAGACCTTTAGGATCACATGAATGCTTTTTAAAATGATGGATCTCTAGTCTAAACTGACTATTTGTATCACCAAACAACTTCTTTAATCCAGAAAACAGATTTATTTACTTGACGGGGGTGGAAAAAACAGGAAAGTTAACTAATTTTATGCATACTTGAGTTTTGACCGTTGCAGCAAAGGACGTCATGAGAGAGCAGGGGAAAAAAGGGAAGCAGGTGGGGAACATAAAACTTAAAACTGCAATAAAACAAATGTAGATTGCAAACAACAGTCAAAATTTGAGAAACAAATGTCACATTACCTTTGGTATTCCATTTCGTAAGCATGGAAAATAAACATGGCGGACCATCCATTTATGAACAGGCTAGAATCAAACACAAAATTCAATTAGCTAGGAACTTCAAAGAAACAGCTTTTACTTGTTCTTGAAATACAAAAAATGATAATAATATTTAAAAAAAGGCTTGCCAGCAGCAAACAGCCGTATATCTATTTGAAAAAGATAGTGCTCTACAGAATAATTTGGCAACACTATACGAAGGTACTCACAGTGGTGTCCTCCCAAGTTCTGACTCTTCATTAAGGGACTTAACTTTTTGAGAAAGATTTTTGTGAGATCTTTCCACATGCATATTGTTTTCCATTGGAAAAACTTACTTTCGAATTAGAAATAATTGCTTGCTACTGGTTCAAACTTTTTCTCACGACCCTTCAATCTTTGTGTTAGTTGCAGGCTTACAGTCTAATGACTAATAATAGTGTAAAAGAATAACGAGAACCCAAATCCTAACATGTTTATAGCATAAGAAGGAGCTTATGACTGATTTCTCTAGTGCAACAGTCTAGAAAGTATCAGTTATGAATAGGCAGTTGAACACCTGGTCCAAGAATTGGCCATATCATCCATGTGGGCAATGTG
>MKEJ01002541.1:0-21774 GCA_001753735.1 Embelia ribes
ATATTACATTTTGTTGTTACTCTACTGGCGAGAGTCATGTTTAGGATGAGAACATAATGTAATATACATGATCAGTATTGGAGCATGTAGCTTATTATGTACCTTGTAAACCAGGTTTTTACCTTTATCTAGGTGGTTGGTTATTTATTTTTGTGCACTCTAATATATGCAAGCATATCGTAGAATGTGAGTTTGACAAGTTGCGGCGTTAGTGTGGATTCCCTATTTTTATTTATAAAACTAATAAACGTTTTTCATTATCTTTTAGATAAAAATGGAATATATTCACCCTCTAAGGTTTCTAGTAGATTTGGGGTTTACCTCGGGTCTTATAGGAAAATTGGGGCGTGACAAGATATATTTGTATTTCTGGGGAGATGCTACTTAAATTTTGTTTTACATGTATGTATATGGTATTTGAGCGAATAAGCTGTATGGTTATCGTTTACTTAGATATCTACCTGTGTAGATAAGAACATATCAGAATGGTTTCTATTATTATTAGTATTATTGTTGATATCATTGCCGAGTCTGCTACTCGTTATGAAGAATTTAAGATTTTGAAAAAAAAAATGACTTGAAAATATTATAAATATGAGTTAAAGGAGTAAGTTAGTTCGGGAATGTTACATAAAGAGATAGACAGTGAGGGAGAAAGGAGAGAATTAAGGTGGAGACCAAGGTATATATTGATCTCATTCGACCTCGTGCATGTGTGGATAAAGGCCTCTAAATTATTTCTATTGCATTATAAGGTAAACGACTCCTATCTTTTCGGGATTACCAATGAATTTCGAAGTAATTAAAGTTTTCAAGTAGTAAACGAGCATAACGTCGGTGTTTATCTACAAATACGTAAATAGAAACGATGATTTGGCAAAACCTCAATTTTTTTGACAAGAAATTGTCTTGTATGTGGCCCATATAGCCTTTAGGAAACTTTGAAATTATCATTTGAGCGTTTAAATTCATTGTGAAATATCACTTATCTCACCGAGATAGAGGCAATCAGTTGACCGATATACCTCAATAGTTGATTGATATGCCATGTTCAAAATAAACAGTTTGCGTTTTGATAAAATTTATCGTTTTCTTCAATAAAATGGTCATGCATATATTTAAAATGAAGTTTAGAGACTGTTATAATTGAAACCTTGGCATTAGAATTTGATTTAGAATATGAAAATACTGATTTTTATAAAAACACAGCCATCAATCGACTGATATGTTGAATCGGTCGACTAATATAGTTGGACAAAACTTGAAATATACTGTATGTATGTTATTTCAGCACTGAATAGCCCTCAAGTTCAAGAAATCAAAGATTTGGATTATACCTTGACAGAATAATGTACAGTATGAGGAAATTTGAATTTAAAGCTAGTAAACTTTTGACGACAACATCAGGTACGAATTAATTACGGGTAGTAGGCCTCTCGATAACCTTTCCATGTGAATTGTGCATTATTGGGTGCTATTGTGGGACGCATATTTCTTCATTTCAAAACGAAGAACTATATTTTAAGGTGAATTTGTGTGCTTACTATAAAATTTATGTGCAAAATTAATCATGTAGGATAAATGAGGATAATTGTATGATTGTATTGTTGAGTGTTGCATGAAATAATTTGGGTTAGATATATATGGGAAGTTAGGCAAATAATTAAGTTTAAATTTAACGTGTGAAGTGTACACATACGATAAGTGTAAGAACAATTATTGATACTAGTGGAAATGGTTATCTTTTAAGAAACAATCAAGTTGTGTTAACAAGGAAAATTTATAGAAATTGTTAAAAGTAGAAATATGTTTAATACATATAATGGTCGGGGTTTGAAGGTGTTGCTTTGTGTTATTATAGTAATCTAATAAGCGTATGGAGAAATATATATATGTAGTATACCTTTTTACCAATTTGAGAAGATGAAAATTTGCAAACGAGGAAAGGAAGATACATTTCATGCTTTGGGTATTAGATTCCCGATGTTTGGAAACTTTGTTGTACGTTGTATCAAGAAATTGGGTATGAGTATATGTGGTTGGTTGTATGTCGGTGTTTGGAGTAGTTTGATGAAATGTTTGTTCTTCAGGGATTTTATGACGATCTTTTATTCTCAGGGATTCTGTGACGGTCCTATAGTTACAAGGATTCAGTGATGGTCCTATAGTTGCAAGGATTGTGTGACAGTCTCTTATTCTCTGAGATTCTGTGATGGTCCTACAGTTGCAAGGATTCTATAATGGTCTCTTATTCTCTGTGATTATGTGACGGTCTCATAGTTGCATGGATTCTGTGATGGTTCCATATTTTTAGGGATTCTCACACGATCCCTTATTCTTTGGGATTCTGCAATGGTCCCGTAATTGGATTCTACCATTAATGTAGCATAGGGATATGTAGGTTGACTGATTGCTAAAACTTTGGTATACTTTGTACACATATGTGATTCGTTGGTAAACATGTTTGTATCATTGAATATTTGTTGATATTATTTTTCAATGCTTAGCAGATTGATTGGAATACTTGTTGTAACTAATCCCATTTTGTCATTTGTTTATCAAATTGTAGCTCAAGGAAGTGGCGCCTCAGGTGTTTGATTTGCATTCGCAGTTGAAATATTAAACAAGGTGGCTCTATAATGGAACACAAGGTGCATCTTCAAGCATAATCTTAGTAGTTGATGTCGTTATAATTCACAAAATTCCTAGTCTAAAATAATGAGATGGGAGAATTGGAGAAACAAAGTAATTTTATTGATTTGAAAATAGGTTAATACAATCCTATGAGAATTTCTAATTATAAGATATTTAATCATTTGATTCTTCTCCACTTGAATTTAATTTGGTTTACTTTGACTCGAAAGCTTGACAACTTATTCTCAAGTTGATGCACTTTGACTTTCTTTGGTGTCTTGAGGGCCTTGCAACTTGATATCAAGAAGTTGGACTTGATTTAGTTTATCTTGAGGGTTTCAGAGCTTGATCTAAAAAAGGTATTGATTTAACTTGTCTCGAGGGACTTGCAGCTTAATATCGAGAAGAAACTTAATTTAACTTGTCTTAAGGGGTTGACAACTTAATCTAAAAAAGAAACTTGATTACGTTTATCTAGAGAGTTTCAGAGCTTAATCTCAAAGACTTGACAAACTTAAGGGCTTCAGAGTTTAATTTCAATAAAGAGTTTGATTAGACTTGTCTTGAGAGCTTCGCAGCTTGATCTAAAAAAGATGTTTGATTTTAATTTGCCTTGAGGGGTTCGGAGCTCGATCTAAAAGACTTAGTGAACTTGAGAGCTTCACAACTTAATCTTAAGAAAGAGTTTGCTTAGACTTACCTTGAGGGCTTCGGAACTTGATCTCAAAGGGGATTTTGATTTAGTTTATCTTGAGGATTTTAGAGTTTGATCTCAAGAAGAAACTTGATTTGATTTGTCATGAGGGTTTCGCAGTTTGTTCTTAAGAAATAGTTTGATTTGATTTGCCTTGAGGATTTTATAGCTTAATCTCAATGAGAGCTAAATTTGATTTACTTTGAGGGCCTCAATAGCTTGTTCTCAAGAAGGATTTGATTTGATCTGTTTTGACTTCTGATATATGGCTTTAGCGGCTTGTTATAGATCAAATATTTCAAGTTGATGACAAGTATCCAATCTGCGGTTTGAACAACTTGTTGCTATTGAAGGCGAACTTTGTTAATGAAGAAACCTTAATACGTGGCTTGAGCAGCTTATTGCGGATCGAAGGCTTGATTTTGATGAAGATCGTCTGATGTTCAACTTGAGCAACTTATTGCAGATCGAATTATGGATGTGATGAAGAATATCCGATGCACGGCTTGAGTAGCTTGTTGGGGATCGAAGGTTGGATTTTATGAAGAATGCCCATTGCTCGGCTTGAGCAACTTGTTGCGGATCGAAGGCTAGATTTAATGACGAACACCTGATAAATGGTTTAAGCAACATGTTGCAGGTCGAAGGCTGGATTTGATGGCGAACGCCCAATAAATGGCTTGAGCAACTTGTTGCGGATCGAAGGCTTTATTTGATGAAGAATGCCTGATGCACAACTTAAGCAGCTTATTGCGGATTGAATGCTAGATTTGATGAAGAATTCCCGATGCTCTGTTTGAGTAGCTTATTGCGAATCGAATGCTAAAATTGAAAAAGAACGTCAGATGTGCAGCTTGAACAGCTTATTGCGAATCGAACGTTAACCTTCATACCTATAATCTTTCAAGGTTTTGGAGCTTCTTCATCTTGAATTGCACCAAATCTTCAGAACTTTTATATCTAAAATCGCTCTATTTCAGAACTCTTCTTTATTAGAGAGTTGTGTTGCATTTTGAAATGAGTGCTTGAGGCCTCTATTTATAGTGCAGAGTAGTTGAGTTTTGGACAACCTCCAAATTATTTATAATTATCTCTATTATCTTGAGAGCTAATTTCATGCCTACAGTCATTAAGATGTAAAAGTATTTTGTGGCAAGATTTAAAGGAAAATAATTTTTTAAGTTGTATATTTTGTAATTTGTCGAGCCATTTTCACTTAAGTTTTCTAAGATAAAAAAAAAAAAGGCTCATATTTTTGGTAAAAACATATACTTGGTGTTGTACAATTACTGTCGCGTTGGATATAACGAATGTTGCATCGTGTGAAGTCGGGCATTATGGATAATTTTGACTGAAAACTTTGTATAAAATACTATAATATTTTGTAAAATTTCACGTGCCTAGAATGATCGAATTTGGAAGGTGTAACAAACATATTATCGGCCTTATTGATATCAAATTTACAAGCATTAAAAATGGGTAAATTACACTTTTTACCCCATGAGTTCTTTGACTATTTCATAATAACACTTAAGATATCTGAAAATACAATATATCGAAGAACGACAAGAAGAGGAAAAATAAAACGAGCTGAAACACCTTTTCCGTGTTTTCGTTTAGAGACCCAAAACTTAAACAATTTATTATTATGTGGCAACAAAACAGAATCAGCTTTAGTAAAAACGTGTATGTTTACAGTTTTTAAAATTTATAAACATAAACGCTGGCAAACCAGGCTCAAGAATTCAGAAATCTCCAAAGATATTCTATAATTTTAAGAAATCTCGTGGGATAAAATACCATTGCTCTAAAAAATTGCCATTCAACATGCTATAAAATATTATTTAGTATGTAAGAGCATTCCCACTAGCCTGTCTCATTTAATTTAAGCATCTCATTTTTTTTTTAAATTCATTTTTCATACTAGAAATTCACATTTTAGAAATTTTCCATACCATTTTTCTGTAAAATTTGTAAAAAATTATTACAATGATTATATATCCCATAATAAAATACAAAAAATTATTTTTCCAAATCTTAACTAGGATTTTGTAGCTATTGTGGAACAAAAATCTATTTTTTTAATAGTACAATTGTAAATAACAGATTTTACCATTAAATAATCTACGGCAATATTTTTGTAATTTTTTCTAAAAATACAAAAAAAAAAAAAAGGACTGATGTGATATATTTTTTACTTATCATTTTTCATTTGAAAAATTAAAAAAGAAAAATTACACATATAAAAAAAACTATTGTGAATACTGTTGTGAGTGCTCTAAATGTTAGGTTGTAGAATTCATGTAGCTGCCAGTCAAATATTATTGATATAGTAATTCCTGTACCCTTTAAAAAGGTACCGAGTAAAAACTAGTGGGTGTTGTTTTTTTCCCGTCTTGTTCAACACACAGTAACTAAAGGCAATAATTGAATTTTTTTTACTAAGATAAAATCCCCACTAGTTAAATAAAAAGCTTTATAACGATAGGAGAGCTCTACATATTATCTATTTCTCTGCTCGTAGTGGAATAATATCCGATTTTATATCAATATACTCTAATAGTTTATGAATCTAAAAATATTATGGGGTTTTATTTGGTAGTTGTTCTTGCGTGGTTATGTATTTGCTAAGTCAAAAGTAATGAATAAGTCATTTTCCCAGTTGCTTAAAACTTTTAAAAGTCATGGACAGCTAATATTTTTATTTTTAAAAAGTTAAAAATGACCTCCCCAAGTCACGGAGATAGACATAAAAGCAACACAGAGCGAGAGAGAGATAATTGGAGGAGAGAGACGGATTATGTGACATAATTTCCCATTAATTATAGTACTAAAACAACTTCTCAACCACCTGTAGCATCAACATATAATGGACAATTATTAGCACATTGTAATCACAAACAACAAAATATATATGTCATTAATATTTTCATGTGACTTAAAAAATGATACTATCATTATCCTACAATTTTTTTTTAACAAATTTCAAAATTGTGTAGAGACTATATGCATGGCATATACTTCGTCCCTTTCTTTTTATTTATCGTTTAAGTTAAATGCACAAAAACTATTACATAGCCTCAATTATGAAACAATAGATAATTTTGTAGAGTCAAAATTGGAAAAAATCATGATGCATCTTGGTTTTCTAGAACATTAAAAAAAATCCATAAACGAAAGATAAGAAAGAATGGAGAGAGCATTGAACATGAATGTAAAATTTTCATTTCTAATAATAAAAATGAAAAAAGATTTAGTTTCATTGTCTGAGCATATTTGTAGCTCAATTACGATACATTCTGCCATCATTAAAATAAGTACCCAATTTTTGTTTTTGAAATTCTAATTCAATGTTCAAATTGACAGCTCAGCATTTTGAGGGCCAATAATGAGTCCTCCTGTAATTATTGTTGAAGGACCAGCATGCCTAATTGCCCAGCAAAACAAAACAACAAGTTTTGTAGAAAATCAAAAGCAATCTTTGTTGCCTCCATTGTTCCATCTACGATTGTGGATAAAAATGTTAATCTTAATTTATTGTTTTCATTTAGGATTGTGGATAAAGAAAAGACAAATGTTATTTTCATATCATCGCAAAACGACAACAAAAAGAGATTCACAGAGAAGTTAAAAGAGTTTAAAGAAGCCTAATTTGAATGTGGAATTCATACTAGCATATTTGAACACTTATTGTGCCATGATTTAGAGTCCGAGGAGTGGCCTTCATTGGAGGCTATTTTCTGGCCACCTTAGTTCCATCTTCGTTGTCTTACCTTTGTAATATGTGGCAGTGCTATTTTCCGTGTATTTTGTGTATTTCTAGTCCAGCTTGCGTTTATAGTGTTTATGTAATGTGTACTACTTAGTCATATTTTTACTATTTTTCAAGCGAGTTGTGGTTTGACAGATATCGCATTATACTTCATTGTAAAAATTTTTTGGATTAATGAATTTTGAATATATATATATATAAAAAAAAAAAGCAATCTTTGTTATAGCTTCTTTTCCATTCATATTCTTGTTTCTAAAACAATTGCCCCATTACATTTAAGTCCTATTTAATGGAATAAAAATATTCACATCCCCCTATAATTCAAGATTATATTGAACAAATACTAATGTGCTATTATAAATCTTTCCGAAGTAGGGCTATCCAGGAGCTAGTAGAGATGATTGGCTCGATTGTTATCCACAGCAAACTATAGCTCAGAAAATAAGCCCGGCAAATATTTAATATTTCTATTTTCTCAAGTATTGGAATTCATCATTTTTAGGATAAAAACAAGAAACCAAAAAAAGGAGAAAAAAAGAGGGGTAACTTGATAGGAAATAGAAGCGATGGTGTTTTCGTGTAATAAACTAATAAATCTTCGCGGTAGTTCAAAAATTTACCAACCACCGCTACAATACAGACAGAGATGATACAATGCTTACATACATACGTATATATGTATGTATATATCGACCTATATGTACCAATCAATCACTCTGCTTTGAAATTCGGCCCTTCATTAAATACGAACTATATTCCAACCGACAATCTAACCCTAGCGAGAGAGAGAGAGAGAGAGAGCGAGAGAGAGTTGGGTTAGTGAGCAATCTGGCCGGATCCGCCGCCGTCGTCGCCGGAGAAGATGTCTTCCGGCAGGTACATGGCGTACTCTCCGTCGCCCTCCGCGCCTCACTCGCCCCACATCGGCGGTCTCCGCTCCGCTTCCTCCGCCATCGCCGAGCAGGAGAAGTATGTGTGTGCTTACATGTGTATATATGTGTGTGTGTGTGTGTGTGTAGTAGATCTTTGCTGGTGTTCACTTTTAGTTCACTGATCGTTTTTTTGTTCTAGGTTAATTTTATCTTTTTTTTGTTTGTAATATCTGTGTTCATATGTCACTCTGTTCACTAATTTTATCGTAGTGGGTTCAAATTGTTGGGTACTGTGCCGGAACATATTATTTTTATATTTAATTCCTATTTCAGGCTTGGTTTAGATCTGAAAATAGGGTTTTGTCGGTGAACTTGGGACTGAATTATCTGTTGATTTTTTTATTTGTTCAAACATAGTTGAAGTCACTGTTTGTGTTAGTAAAATGATCAACGGATTGTATCTGTTGAATGAAGTTATATACTTTTCCAATCAGAGAAATTATTTGTGGCGTGGGGTTTGTCTGTTGGTGTCTGTAAGAAATCTTGGCTATCTTCTGAAAAAGCTCAATTTTTGGGATGATTTACGATTCTAAGATGAGGAAAACAACAGTGTTTTTGTTGTCGTCTCACTCACTAGATCACGGACAACAAACACAGGGTGAATGTTTTTGCTATTTGTACAATAGTTGTTGCCATTGATTTGGTGTAAAAGGAACAAACATTATTGCGTTTACGTGTGCGGCTTTGATAGACATGCATAGTTCCTAGCATTGGCTGACACATAAACCTTATAAAAAACGTGTTTTTCCTTTTCCCTTTATAATGCACAGATTAGAAATGCCCCATGAATGTTTTTTGCATTTGTACAGAATTTGTATTGCCATTAATTCGGTGGAAAAAATACAGACAATGATTGTGTTCTCGTGTCTCGTTGATGACATACATTGTTACCAGCAATGGTGGAAAAGTTAATTTAGCTGATATACTTGGTTTGATGACAGGTATCTGTCTGAGTTGCTTGCTGAGCGTCAGAAAATTGGTCCATTTATGCCTGTTCTTCCTCTTAGTTATCGTCTGCTGAATCAAGGTGAGTGTGAAACGTTCTCATTATGATAGACCTTATAACTTTGTATGTGTATATTGAAAGAGTGAGATGATGCCTTAATCTCCTTATTTATGCATCAGCAACTTCATAGTTCAAGTTTTGCTTTCTTTATTTAAGTTTAGGCTTTATCAAATGCATCGAACTGTCATTGATAAGATCTGTCTGCCTCTGTTCTTTATGAATGTTGAATTCAGAACCTCTCACAATAAATTTGTATTATTCCCCTCTCCTTTTTGGATCCCAAAGATTGTTGAGCTGTAAAGTCTTTATTTTGCCAGTTGAGGAGTGACTTGATCGGGCTAATGGAATTGTCTCTTATATCTTATACCTTGTTGTAGGCATAGTTATGAGTCGGGTTCTGAGTTTTTTTTTTCTCTTTCCCTCTCCACCCCCCACCCGCCTTCCTCAATAACCATTGGCATATCCCTTTTTGAGTTGGAGCATACTGAAACCAAAAAAGTGGTTCTATATTTATTCAAATTAGCATTTACATTGAGCATTATAGTTAGGAAATTCTAACATGGTCTAAACTTCGGCCTCTGATCCTTGCTAACCTTATTCCAAAGGACAGTGTAGTTACAAAATCCAAACAAAGTCGCCATGGAGTAAGTTCAAGCACTGGTGTTACCGGAGTTGGTCAATCTCAAAGTAGTCAAGGTTATGTGTTTTTGTGGCGCTGGAATGATACCAAAGCCACAATTCATAGAATGATTCTTATTGATCTGCAACTCACACTCCAGAGTATGATTATTTAGCATCAGTACTCATCGAGACCTTAGTTCACTAATTTCATGTTGATTTTACCTCTATTGCTAACTCACTTTGGTAACTAATGCACGGAGCATTTCTTTGTACTATTTCCAAGGGTATTTTCTGGGGCATATGCGTCTAAGAAACATATTTCATAGTGCTATTTAACATTTTGACTACAATAGGACAAATTTTATTTGCGGGTTTTCTTTTCCTAATCATTATATGTATATATCTTTAACCAAAGTAAATTGTTTTGGAAGTTTGAGTTTTCGTTTGTAGGTGAAGCATTGTTAATGACTGACCCAATTAACCATCAATTTTGTGGTGACTGCTGACTAACATGCTAACTGGTACATCTTATTCTTGGAAATTGACATTTGGAGCAGAAATAATGCGTGTAACCATACTATTGGGGAATGCATCAGTTTTAGAACAAAGTGGGCTTGAACATGCTAGCCCCCTGGCTTCAGGAGGATTATTTTCGAATGGAGGATCAAATGTGAACAGAAGGCCATCACCATTTCAATCAGAAGTATGGATACTAACTATTAACATAACCCTTTTTATCATCTAATTACTGTCATACAGACATTACTATTCCTGTAAAGATATTTTACTAACTCTTTACTGTGAGTGCTTGTATTTTTACATTCACTTTCATGACAGGTAGTTCAAGGTAAACATCATCAAGGGATGACCTGTAGAACGTTATTAACTTCCAATTTTCCGTTGGTCATCTGGCAAATTATTGAACAACACATGTTGATATTTTGAACTGTATGGAAACCTGAAAATTGAGGTCATGAATGATGATATGGATTTGGAGTCTTGAAAATTGAGACTTGCTGTTCTTTCGGTTGACTCACTAACTAATAAGGCACCGAGGGGTGAATTTTGTAAGGGAGATGTGGAGGAAGATACTGATTAGTTGGATGTGTCTAACAAGCGGTTAATTTGTTTTGCTCTGACAGCTGCGAGAAACTCTTTATCTTTTGGTTGACATTTAGTACAGAACCCCCCCACCCCAATTAAAAACAATTAATAAAAAAAAAGTTGGAACATGAAGCTCTTTAGCCTAATATTGTCTGCGAAATGATGTGTCTATGTTGTTTTCAGATTCATATGGATCACTACTCCAAGCTATTATGTGGGTTGTGTTCAAATTTCAATATATGTTTCTAGGGTTCTGTAGCTACTGATGTGCTGGTGTGTTGTGGATTCGCTTTAGTATTCTATTGAGCTTATCTATGCTTGCCTGTTTTCCTTTTCTATTCTTGTTTAATATCTATTTTGTTGTGGGATCTTGTTCTGCGAAATAATATCACAGCTATCTGACGCTAATGTTCTTATAATGCTGTTTAGGATTCTATCATGCAGACTTTATTGCCCCCATCAACTACTCAAAACTGGCTCGGGTCTCAAGGTAGCTCGTCTGGTCTGATAGTGAAGAGAACTATCAGGGTGGATATTCCAGTTGATCAATTTCCTAATGTAAGAATTAAATCCTTATTTTCATTGATTGATCTACTTCATGGTGTTCTACTGTTGTATTAAGTTCATTTTGTCAACTTACTTTGGCAGTATAATTTTGTCGGTCGTCTCCTTGGTCCTAGAGGAAACTCCCTCAAGAGAGTAGAGGCAAATACCGACTGCCGTGTCTTGATCAGAGGACGAGGGAGCATCAAGGATTCTGTTAAGGTAATTTGGATAATTTATTTTACCAGAATTCTTTTACTACCTTGTCAACTTACAAAATGACATGGTTTGCATACAACTTAATAATGGATCTCTCATTTCAATTGCTCCATACTAGAAACTACGAAAATTTGAAGTTTTTGTTGGTATAAAAATCTTGAAAATAACTGTAGTGGTTTGAGTTGCTGCTGTCCAATTCTGATGATCTTAAAATGAATTGATTACAATTTTCAAGCAGACTTCGTGCAAGTACATTTATGCAGATAAATCCTTCTTTGCATGTGCAATTATGTAACTCAAACCACAGCACAGATAATTAGAACCTTTGAGTTAAATCTGCTGCGTTGTGTATTAAATTATAGTCACTTGTGGAGGTTTCTGCTTTTCTGAAAAATTGAGTGCCATTGTTAATTGTGAACTGAAGGAAGAGATGATGAGAGGAAAACCGGGGTATGAGCATCTGAACGAACCGCTACACATACTTGTCGAGGCTGAATTGCCAGTTGAGATAATTGATGCTCGTTTAATGCAAGCTCGTGAAATACTTGAAGATCTTCTCAAGCCTATGGTAACTTCCCCCCCACTCGTTTTTCTTTCTGTTTGGTTTATAAAAAAGTCCATTAAACTGAATCTACAACAATCCTTATATTAACCAAGTGGTACATTCTGTTTTTCACCAATATTGTAGGATGAGAGTCATGATTTCTACAAGAAACAGCAGCTGAGAGAGCTTGCCTTGCTTAATGGTACACTTCGTGACGAAGACTCCCAAATGTCCGGTTCACTGTCCCCTTTCAACAACAGCCTTGGCATGAAGAGGGCGAAAACTAGGGTCTAATACTTCCAATTATCCCTTCTGGGGATTTGGTGCTTGTGTGCTAGTCTCTCCCATGGTCAACCAGTTTGAACACTACCAAGTGTTGCTGGGCCAGGCATTCCCCCTTACCATTGGGGCACTGGGACCATTATGGGGCAGTTTTAAGTTTTGTCGGGTGTGTATCTTCTTTTTCATTAGGGGGGACTTGTGTCTGTTGGTTACTTGAGTAGAACATTATCTGAGATTGGTCTAAGGTTGGATTTGTTTTAACTTAAGGTAATGATGAGAGATTGTATGGGTGTCTTTGTAAGAGTGAGAAGATTAGTGTCATTAATAGTGAGTCTGGAATTGAACCTTTTAAGTATAAAATAATATAGTATTGTACCCTTGTGTTTTAAGGTATTTATTCTGTAGCTCCCTCTCTTCCACCCTCTCTCTGCTTCTATCTCACTTTCGCTCATGCTTAGTCTTCTTTAAGTAGACTCGGGGATTGAATGTACCGCGAGAACGTATATTGAGTCACAGTTTATAATCAAGCAGTGAAGTGGATCCACAGAATCAAATGGAAGAGTATGCATTTGGATCCATGATGTTGCTTTTGGTGCCTATTTTTCAGTTTTCTTGTCTTGCTGAAAGTACACGCCTGAAGTATGCTTTTCATTTTCTGTAGATTTCATCGATAAAAGCTAAAGTAGGATCATATTGTAACTGCTAATGAGAGCGATGAATCTCGCATCAGAGATAGCACTGTTTATCCGACAAGAAAAAAGAGATCCACAAACTCTAGGTAAGCTCTAGGCATGATGCAGACATTATGGTAAGCTCTAGGTATTATTTTAAATTAGGCAAAGACTTGCAAACCATCACCAAAGCAGATGACACAGAAATTGACATACATGTCAATGTTACATGAATGCATGAAGGACGAAATAATAAGCTTATATCCTGAAAAATGATTGCAACCGGTGCCATTACACTCAAACAAGCAAATACTATACACAACACAAACTTTCTAAGTGGCAACCATAGTCTGATCCTTCATGTTCATATGTATCTAAATGGGCTGCGGCGGCTCTAGAAGCTCACCAATTTGGTATCTGAGAGAGTTATGCATGGTAGAACATTCCTTCAAGTTCAAAATTTACTCGTTTTCTTCTCCTCCTTCGTCTTCATTGTCATCAATTCCAACCCAAGACGTGAAAGCAAAAAGAAATTCTTTGAAATTCACCATTCCATTGTTATCCCAGTCCATTTCTTCTGTAACAGCACAAAACATGACTCTGATAGTTAGAATCCTCTACCTATCGAGGAGCATTGTTACATGTAAACAATTTTATAACATGGCAGTGTCTTTCCTCAAGGAGAAGGCCACAAATTAAGCACACGGTATGCTTAGAGAGAGAGAGAATGAGAGAGAGAAAGAGAGAGATCTGACCAAATCGTTTCAAAGCTATTCGACCAGATGCCCTTTCTCCTGTTTCATCTATCGCCTGAATCATCTCACTCTTGCTTACATATCCGTCCTTGTTCTTGTCCAAGAACACAAATGCATCAACCAAAGTCTCAAATGTGGCCTCTAAATCTGGCATCCCCATCCGTGATTTCTAAAGAAGAATTATGGAAGACCACAGAACAAGTATAGATACAAGCAAACATGAAAGTACGAGAAGAGTTAAAGACATGTCCACATTACTTCGCCAGATAAACTTGGTGAAAATACAATCACTCAACTTCTGAATTCAGTATTGATTCTTTGCTAGGTAATAAGTACTTGGCGATAATGAAAGACATCACCAACTTAATATCTAAAACTTATTGTAGCGTGGTGACAGGAAAAAAATAATGCAGGACCAAAAATTAAGGGTCAGAACTTGTAAATAAGCTGCTTCAACATTTTGTTACTTCGGGTGATGACACAGTTTATGAGATAAGAGCATAAGTAAAAATGTTGACTGTGGATACAGCGTGAAGGGCAGAGGGATCATCCTTCAGAAGATAAACGAGGCAGAGAAGCACAATGAACTCGTTGAATTTCATCCTACGGTCATCACTGATATCACATGCATTAAAGAGATCATTGATTTCTTCATCTGAAAAATTAATCTCAAGTTCACGGAAACAGTGCTTCAGCTCTTCAGGATCTATTGAGCCATTTTTATCCTCATCTAAGCCACAAAAAAGAAAGCCAGAAATTCCAGTTAAGAAGGCAATAGAAGAAAGTGAGAAAAAATAAGGAAAATCATAAGTCAGAGAAAAGCTATTACTAGTCTCTTGGCAGCTTCTTCTTAGATTTGATTTGATGAGAGTTAAATAAAACTTATTACTGATGTAACATTGTATAACATTTACTAAAAGAAAGAGAAAAAGGAAAAGCAACAAGCAAAGATAGTAATTATGTAAGGTACCATAAATAACCATTTCAGTTAATATATTAGAAGCAATATTCAACAACCTACCAAATTGCTCGAAAATGTTTTTGCACTTCCTTAAGCCCACATCTATCTTCGGGAATTTCAATATTATGCTATTAAACGATTTCAATGAAGTTCCGCTACATGCTCTTCGCTGCATAGCTTCGAGTATTTTAGCCCCAAGCTTGGTTTCTGGTACACTGGCCTTGGGTGACTTCCCATTGCCCACTACACTTCCCATTGTCCACTAGAGAGATAAATCACAAATATCTTATAACTGCGATATGCTTATGAAGGACATGAGTTAAAGTAAAAAAGTTTAGACTCAGTTAGAACTAAAACAACAGATATTCTTCAAAACTTAACACAACAGAAGATGTCTTTCTTTCCATTTTCCACTAAAACTCCAAATGCACTGATGATAAAGTTGCATCGTGAAGTTGAGTAAACAGTGATCTTATCTCATGTTTTACCATGCGAAAGGAGTCAATTTGAAATCTACGATGCATCTCTACCAAAAAAAAATAAAAAAAAAACAACTTACAAGCTAAACAACCAAATGCATACCAACTTATAAGAAAAAAAGTAGAAAAACTTGAGCTTAAAAGTTGCAATCAAAGAAGTCCTAAATGCGTAATCATTTGATATTCATAGTTTTTGAGGCTGAAGATCTTGTACGATATTAATACTACATTGCTACTTAAAACTTTCGTTTCTTGTGAAGAAGTGTCTATATGTATGCCACCACTTGCAGTCCTTTCGTACACGTTAATGCATGTCAATTGGTATACTCTGTATACCAAGTCAATAACCGCTAAGAAATTACAAAACCCTAATTTCTGTATGCGAATTAATTATATTCTTAAAAACAGAAAGGAGTATATGAACCGAGATTGGACAAAAGAGGACAAGAGTGTTGTTGCTTCAATGCACATGTTCTGCTTAAAAAAAGGATAAAAGAGTTTCCTTTCATGTTCACAGTTCCCATTGGTGTTTCAACCATAATTGTTGTTTTCAAGAACGAGAAGGGAACGGTACAAAAACCAGAAAAGAAAAACGTGGTCTTAAAAGTATAGGGCGAAGGGGAAGCTGTTATTTTATAAACAACCGAATTAATATTATATGGATCGACATGAAATTAGCAAGCCATATTAAATACTTTTAGTAATACTAAAAACAGTGTTAGAATTACCAAAAAGGAGTGATGAAACATGACTTATTTCTATTTTTGCGATTTTCCTAGTCAAAATAAGCTTCTCGGATATGGGTTTCATGTACGAGTTTCCCACATCTGACAGTTCCTAGTAAGTTTTCAACTGAACCAATCTTCAATGCGCAAAGCATATATATAAAGAAATAAAAGCAGCCAGTCGCTGAATACAGAAACCGTTGCGTGTACTTAGAAAAGAAAGCAAATTTCTCTCTTAAACACTGAATCTCAGATCTAGCCAACAAAAACCGTTACAATAGATACAATCGGAACTTCACAAGCGGCCTATTTGGCAAACCACTACATTTCCACTCGCAAGGCAATATTAGCAATGATAAGAAAAATGAAACACATTGATAATCATAAACTGTACAAACACAAATGAGGTTAGAACCTGAGAATTAATTCTATTTTTTAAGAGAAATATCAACACAGAGGATCCAACCGCAAAGGTGTGAACATTTTTTTATTAACATATCTTTTTGTAAGTATATGAATACTACTATATTAATATACATATACGTACATCATTCTAATTATAAAGTGAGAATAGGGAGGCTTAATATGCTTGTTTATGCCTTTTATTTTCTTATTCAATAGCATAAATCGGAAAATTGACTCAACACAAAATTGTCCTTGCTTACCCCAAAAAAATTAGAAACTTCTCCCCAATCAGATCGTGCTATGTTCAGATGTTATCGAATTACACAAATATTATTCATGCAATTGCAACCTGGAAACTGAAATCCAAGATATAGCATATGTGTGTGTGTGTGTATATACATATATATGTATGTATGTATGTATGTATGTATGTATAGAGAGAGTCTCACCAGATGCGATCAGCTGAAGCCTTTAGCGAATTATCCTAATGATTTAACAAATTGCGAAATATATAATAGCAACTCTTTTTCTTTCTTTTTATTTTATTTTTAATAATTTATTTTGTTTTTTTGTTATGTCAATACCTGCACTTGCGCCGAGCCCACCACTTTTTGTTAAGCCTGGCGCTTAAAATAATCGTCTTTAGGTAGATTTTCAATAATTTATAGTAAAATTGGTAAATAATAATAATAATAATAATAATAATAAAATTGATATGATTATGGTCCCCAGTCCCCACCTGAATTCAGATTTCTTGTTAAAATTTCTAATTTTCAAAATTTTTGACAACTATTAGAGTCAATATATTTGTCCCAACAACTTTTTTAAACAAAGTTTTTAAACCTGTCATTAAAATGGGGGAGCATTGCAACACTTCTCAGCCAGAACCAACTTTTGGGTCCATGTGGCCCAAACTAAATATCAAGAACACAGGCCCATTATTGTGGCCCAATAATTTTCTTCTCCTAGCCCAAGTATGATTAGGGCAAAACACTATTATTGTTCATGTTTAGGAGGAACCTAGGATAACACTCACTAAACAAATTGAAGATTCTTTTGACTAATTGACATAGACCAACATCGGTTTTCACAGTGGTTTTGTCATTTTCCGTTTTGGGTCCATGTGGCCCAAACTTAATATAATTGAAGACTTTGCTGAATATCGATATGAAGAATCTTTTGACTAATGATTACGAAGCTGGACTTTGTTACAGAAAAATTCTTGCATGTTTGAATCTTCTCCTCCAGTTTAGATGCTACATGCATCGCTACAAGAATTTGATCACGGAAATTATCCCAATGGAGGATTTTTTATTTTTTTTTTTCATTGTAGTGTTGATAATAAGTATGCAAATGGACATTTACTTAAGCAGGGATTTGATTAGACAATTTTATATTCATCTGGCCACATGCTGGAATAAGGAGGAAATTCAAGAACTAACCCCGTAATTTCCTGACAGATATAAAATAATATCACTTGTCAGCTAAATCGACACCTCACTTTTCTCTCTTTATATTTAATATTCACTTAAATATTTTTTTAAAGTCTATCGCACTTAATCTTTTGACTTATCTATACTTATTTGACGATCAAAGTATTTATGGGTAATTTCTGCTCATTCTTTCAAGTACCCTCTAAAGCCTCAGGTATCTCACCTCGTGAAACCATCATCATCTTCAGATAACAAAGGGAGTTTGATTGATCTCTGATCCTCGGCATGATCAATCTTACAATTTAGATCCAATTCCTTACACATTAAGAACAGGTGGCCTACCTCTACCAGGTTATCTACTCTTCAAATGTATATGATTTTATTTTTCCACTGTAATGTATATGAATTAATGTAAATTGAGGACAAATTACTATTAGTATTTTTTTCCTTCTAAAAATAGTGATAATAATTTTTTTTTCAGTTTATAATAATTTATTCTTAAAATATAGTAATTTCGTACAGAAAAAAATCATATATAATTTTCTATAAATCTTATATTGAGTTGTTTTCCATTCCATCATATCCATTTTTTGGACCGCGGTCGTTTTAGAGAAGCTATTCAATATTCTTGGAGCAATATTTCAAAAATTAAATTATATGGTGCCTAAATTTATTTTCTTAGTTTTGATGAAATTGATAGTGTGTCATTGAGAATTAATTTGCTCTTTGCATCTTGGTTGGAGAAAATCAGTCAGTACCATTTTGAGACAGTTAATGTGTCACAATCAACTAGGCCTTTGCCTCTATTTATGCATGCAAAAATGACAGTGATAACAAACTACACAAAAACAATTTGCCTTCTCTCCGTGAACAATGCGTGCGTGGCTACAACTAGGTGGTCACAAAAATCGAGAAATCAAATCGATCAGGACATAGATTTAAATGACTTAAATAATATTATTTATTAATATTTAACATTAGGTAACTCATAGTTATTATTTAGTTTTTATATTATTATTGCACAACTATTTTTAATTTTATGTTAGTTGTTATCAAAGTCAAGTTGACAAATCAGATTGCATCGGAATAAAAATTTGAACTTATAAGTTGAAGTTGCGATAAATTTAATTTGAACTTATTAATACTATATGGAGAATTTGTTTTTGGTAAGTATAACGTGGAGATGGTTTACTTTTAACTAAAATGTTACAAGATATATTACAACAACCATTTCATTCTGGAGAAATCAATAATATTATTTGATTTTTTTTAAGACTTGATTGAGTTAGTTCAAATGAAAGAACAAGATAAATACATTTTCAAAATTTCAGACTACCTATTATTAGTTAACAACTATTTTTATTTAACATCTGTACGTACATATAATTAAAAATATTCTATTTTCTAGAATTGATATATAACTTAATTAAAAATACTCATTTTTCGACTTTTTCCATCAAAACACATGTAACTCACTTCTTTTATTTGTTTTTCAATTTTAAAGAAAAATGGAAAAACTTCTAGTTTTTTTTTAAAAAAAATCATTTTCATAAACTTGTATATAAAATCTACTATATTGAATTTTTAGTACATAAATTTAAGTAACATCATATTAAACTCGTTCGTTTCGAACAATTTTTTTTTTCTCGTGCTATATTTTGCTAACTTTCCCTATACATTATTGCTCTACTCAAACTTGAAAAAAAATCTCACTCATGTTTGTATTTGGAGCTTACTTTCGATTAAATATTGTGCATATATATTTGGTCGCAATACATATCAAGATTTTATATAGAGAATAAATATAGAGAACTATACGAAAATATATTAGTCTTTGGGCAAAGGGGTATTTTGGTCATTAAAAGAAACATAAATGACAAATTATATATAAAAAAGTTAAAAGTAACCCATTTTGGTAAATAATTTCAAAAGTGACCCATTTTGGTAAATAATTTTATAAACTTACCCATTTTGATAAATTATTCCTTATTTATTAGAAAATATAACAAAAAATTTATTAAATGTAACTAAATTAATTTATCAAACCTAACCATGAAAGAAACTGTTCATATACTAATTTCCAGGGCTATGATAGGACTCCTAATTTTTTATGAAATTAATAAGTTTGACCTGTGCTACTGTTGATCAAATCTTAGAACTTAGAAGCAATGTCACATAACGTTTTAGGGTATATTACATTTTACTACAAATTTTTTTTTTGAACAATTACAATCATTTATTACTTATTTCACATTAAAAGGTTTTGGAAAGAATTTAATACCCCTTTATCTAAATAACAAAAAGAGAAGAATATAAGATAAACTTGATTAAATCTAACCGGATGAAAACTATCAAATCATAACATGGTAAGTTGTTGAATATTTGTGTTACTTGCAATCAGATACGGCATACTATAAAATATTAACATAATTAAAATTCTTCAATAGTACCCTGTTTCTAGATGTATGATTGTGAAGAGATGAATGAAATTTCTTGGAGTATAGAATGTAGCACACCAACAACGTATGGCATGTATGATTGTAGAATACCCTAGGTCATCAAATCAAAAGCTACAAATTTAGCCTCATCAATCGAGTAATTTAAAATTATGAAGCAGAAAATATGTCAACTAAGGTTCTCCGCCAATTTCCATCTCGTACCTTTTCAGAGTTTTGATATGCTTGTGATAACGTTCAACATTTATCTCTGATTTTGCCAATTATAACAACTGCCCCCCAATCGATAGTACTCTAAGCACGAAAATCAAATTAGAAGTGGCTTATTCATAAATATGTGTACTTAAAATGTTTCTGTGACGATAACTCCTCCTTTAGAAGAATCTCAAGACAGTGAAGTTCATCGACGTGCACCATCAAAGAGATTAAAGTTAGATTACTTTGCAAGTGAAGAAGATGGAATTTTTGAATTGTCGTCTATATCACTGCCTCATCATCCTTGTACGCAAAGAAGTAATGCCTCTACAACAAGCGAGATGAGTAAGGCCGTCACATCGTTTTCAAGGTCCAACTTGAATGATCACGCATCCCAAAAACATGGTTTGAACTTGGGCCTTTCTGTCGATTTTTGCGGTACCCAGTCATTTAGTTAAATAGTGGAAAAGGCAAACTCTTATTTGATGAGTTTATTCCTATTGTGTATTGTCTCACATTTTGTACTTGTTTAGGAACCTTGCTTGAGAATTGGTGTTGTAGGCCTGCATATCATCTAGTCTAAATGTTTCCATTATGTGATGGATTTGTATTTCATTTGGCTTTATAGGATTTAAAATCAGTTCAGGATTTGTGATAGTTATTGATGACACTAATGCGACGCATTGGGTGATATTTTGGTGCTTCACGAGTGGTTGACCCATTGATGTGGGCAATAACCCCGCAATCATTGAACCACGTAATAATAATTCTCAAGTCCCAAACAGAAATTTCTACGCAAAAACAAAAATAAGGTACAAATTATAATTCTCAAGTCCCAAACAGAAATTTCTACGCAATCATTGACCCCACAATCCTAAGTACAGCCTTCATAACCACCAAGTTAAAGCCAAAATAAGGTATTAAACTGATAAGCACAGGGCATTGCTTGAAATGTGTATATACATTACATATATTTGGATAAACAGAAAATATAGGGCAAGGAGCAGTGGTATAGATTATAATTTTTTGATACATAACCGATTTGCAGAAGAGTGTTCTTGTATCAGTGTAATGGTCCGAAGCACACTTGTATGTGAAATACTTTTGAACATTGGTGTTGCTTTGTGTATGTTGTGTGTCGACTCATCACGACGTGTTAATATTTGTTGTAAGCATCAGTTTCCTTTAATATCCACAATATGCAAGTCGAATAACATGAAAATTGTCGCGCCCCCGAATCCCAAGCACCCGGAACCCGGAGGGTGATGTGATGTACCACTCCAAAACCAACAGCAATCAGACAAAAACCCACAATATAATCGAAAATCCGGCAGCATACCCAC
>MKEJ01002544.1:0-14281 GCA_001753735.1 Embelia ribes
GAGTAATGATATTCATATAAACTATTTGTACCAATTTTGAAGATGTAGTTTTTATTTAATCAAATTATTTTATTCTTATGGAATAGAGAGTATGTAATGATAGAATTAATTATGTATCACATAGTTTAAATTGATATAAGTAATTGGTACTAATAATTAGTACGAATATTATAGTTATTAACTATATTAGGTTGATATTGCCATAATTTAGAGTAGGAAAGTTTTTGTTTTCCTTTTCAAGCAAAAATTATTATAATAATCTACTTTTATGGACAATGACAGAGTGAGAGGGAGAGGGGGCTTTGATTGTCCCAATCCAAATCAATTAATGACACGTCTACTCCACTTATATATATATATATATATATATATATATAAATAAGAATTCTCACGTAATTATTATATTAAATTATAAATTGGAGACTTATTTGATGCTCACCGACTCCTGTCCCTTCCAGTTATCAGTCAATGCGTTTATTTAATTATCCATTAGAACTACACGCACAGCCCCTCATGTTTGGACAAAAGTTCTATTCGATTACCTTAATTTTGAACCAATAATCCACTCAAAAAATTTAAAAGTGATTAATTTTTTTCGATTGTTTTTCATAAAATTGATAGATTTGATTGCTTTAATAGAAATTGTTTTCTCTATCATCTGAGAAGATAGCTACTTGGACAATGAGGGCTCGTTTGATTGTAACTTTTAAGTAAATAAGTCATTTTATTTGTCTTAAAAAAATGTAGATGGATTTAACTTCAAACTTACAAGTTATTTAGACCATAATAACGAATAAGTTTAACTTAATAGCTGAGCCGTCAAATGTTGTCTAGATTTAAAAAAAAAAATTGATAAATTAGCGCCTATAAGTTGCAACCAAACAAGCCTGAGTACTTTATTATTTCGCATGCATAAAGATAGAATGTTAAAGACTAAATATAGTCCAATTGATGAATGACAAAAATTTATAGTATTGTCCTAAAAGCGGACCATAATTCATTTTAAAGTATTATTTATCTATTCAGCTTGAGAGATACCTGGACGTTGATTACTTACTTCCTTGGTGTGCGCTACTAAATTTACTTATAATAGAATGCTGAAGACTAAATGTAATCTGGATCGATGAATAATAAAGCTATTATGGGTGTAAAAGTAGATGACCATTGCTTCAATCGTGTTCTTAATCTATTAAGCTTGCTAGCTACTTACAGAGTGAGTACTTACTTCCTTTGTGTGCACAATTAGCTGCTTGAATACAATCTTAAGACTAAATACAATCCAGATCAATAAATAACAAAATTTATTTGGATGCATATTTTATATATATAAGTATGTATGATTTTTCTACATATATCAACTCAGGATTTGACAAATAGGGAAATGCTATTAAGTATGATTTTTATATGCTAATATTAATTTTCTATCTCCTATGTGTCAATTACTAAATGAAAGTATGTAGAAAAATCTTCTATACTTGTACATATAAGATCTCCATCAAATTTCTTTTATGGCCATAAAAGTAGACAATATATACATACATGGTTACAAAAGGCTAATTTACTTCGATAGAGGCACCACGTCGCCCTCTTGATATGATTTTTATCATTTGTGATGACCTTCAGTCGATACTAATGACGAAGTACTTCACATTTTTATTTTAAAATTTGAGACCATTATAATTTTTTCTAAAATTATAGGAACTGAATAGAAGATCTGTTGAAACTATGGGGGACCATTTGATGGAATTGCTCGATATTAAATCAGAGCAACTGACAGGACATAATTTTCTACAAAAAATTTTATATATTTTTTACGTCGATCAAAATTGATCAACTGACTGATATTTATTAGAATATTTACCATCTCTTTTCCCCTCTATTCTCTTTGGCCTTGTTGTCTAACAATTTATATATGTATATATGCCATTGGATACGATCTAATTTTATACGTCACGGAATCAGATTCAATGATGAAAAATAAATTAGTAATAAGATAGAAAAGGAAGTAATTTTGTAATTTTTTTTATAACCATTTGATTAATTTTGATCCAGTTGTCTAAACCACATGTAAATTTTTTTTTGTAAGAAATTATATACTTGTACCATGTATGGGACGTGACAATTAAGTCAAAAAATAATATAAAATAATAATAATAATAAAAATATATATATATATATATATGTATGTAAGGCTTTAGCACTCTCTCTCTCTCTCTCTCTCTGCTTACTGATGATCGGTCAAGGGTTTTGAGGTGTGGGATAATGGAGAATACAAGGCTCGTGGGGTGGGATACTCATGGATTTCATACTATGCAAGGTATATTACAATAATCAAATTAAATCCGATTTTTAGGTTTAAATTTGATGTTTATCGGCTCAATTTATGTTATTTTTTCTGTTTGGTGGATTTATATTTAAATCGTGATAGGATTATTTTTTTTAAATTCAATTTAATGTTTTGCTGCTCAATTTATGTTAATTTTTCTATTTGATGCAATAGTGTTATGATTTGATGTCTAGTTACTCAATTTAAGTTAATATTTGCTATTCGGTCTATTAGTATTAGAATCATTATTTTTCCATTTCATTTTGATGTTTATTAGCTCAATTTATGTTAATACGTGCCACTCGGTCTATTAATATTTGAGTCATGATTTTTTTATTCAATTTGATGTTTAGCAGCTCAATTTATGTTAATTTTTTTATTTCATGGATTAATATTGGAATCATAATATTTTGATTCAATTTGATGTTTAGCTGCTCAATTTATGTTAATTTTGGTATAATTATGACGAACTAAAAGCCCCTCATTTGGAAAATTGAAGTGTTTGGATTTGATGTGGTTGATGCTAGGGTTGCTTAAAATTGGGATGTTAAAAGATTAATTTGTTGAATGATTGGATTGAGGTAGAGTTGAATATTTCCGTACTATGGAAGGTATATTGCTATAATTGAGTATTTATTTATTTTTGGATTTGTTTGTGCTTGGTGCTAGTATTGCTTAAAATTCAAGTGTTAAAAGATTAAATATTTGAATGATTAAATCGAGGTAGAGATTAAGGAGAAAAGAGACAATTTCTTTGCAAGTATATTTTATTTGGTTGGTTTAGAAAATTCGAAAGATTCGATTTGATGTTTTGGAGCTCAGGTTTTGTTAATTTAGTTCTTTGTTTAGTTTAATTCTTGGATTTACGACAAAGTGAAAATAGGTACTTTGTAGATTTAAGTGTTCACAGGTTGCATTTATTGTGCATGATGCTAAGATTACTAAGAATTTGAGTGTTAGAGCTTTAGTTAGTTGAATGTTTGGATTGAGTTAGAGTTTAAGGGAAAAAAGGGAAAATTGTGTGCAAATGTTATTTATTGGGTTGGTGTAGAAAATTTGGAGTTATTGTCGTAATCATTGTCTTCTAATTTTTCAGGATCCATTTTTTGTTGGGGAGCTCAAAATTTATTAATAATGCTCTTCAGTGTGCTGATAGCCTGATACTATGATTTATGACAAAGTAAGAATACTTAAATTGCAAAATTAAGTGTTACAGCCGAAGATGTTCAATGGTGGATTTGTCGTGCTTCATGCTTGCTTAAAATTTTACTGTGAAAGATTAATTAGTTGAACGATTGGATTGAGTTAGAGTTAAAAAAGGAAGGGGAAAATTTGCCTGCAAATGTTAGTTATTGGGTTTGTTGTCTAGAAATTTGTTAGGCATTATTATAATCATTAGCTTCCAATTTTTCGGATTCAATTTGATGTTTCTGATCATTTTTTTTAATTTTTTGCTATTGGGAGTGATCAAGTTCTTGTTTCATTATGAAGTAACAACTAAGTAGCTAATTTCAGATAGGATTGCTCAAAATTTCAGTGTTAAAGCTGAATTAGTTCAATCTTTGGATTGTTGTGCTTGGTGATAGGATTGCTCAAAGTTTAAAGGTTGATCTAGTTGAATGTTTGCATTTAATAATATAAGGAGAGAAGAGGGGAATTTCTGTGCAAATGATTTTATGGGTTTGGTTGTCTGGAAAACGTGGATGTGGTTTGTTTTCTTTGACAGTCTAAGGTCCTTGGCACATTTAAAAGAATTGAGAGGGAAAGGTATGATTACTAGGCTATCATTGGATTTGGTTTGATGTTTGGGAGCTGAACTTAAAAATTTCGTTCTTTAGTATGTTTATTTTTTGATCAAGGACAAAGTGAATGAAGCTGATTTGCTGTGCTTGAGCTAGGATTCCTAAAAAACTTAGTGTTAAAGCTCGATTATTTCAATATTTTGATTGAGTTGGAATAAAAGATGGTTATGTGTCAATTTATTCGGCTATTGTTTTCTTCCAATTCCGTTTGATGTTTGGGAGCATAGTTTTGTGAATGTTGTTTTTTGGAATGTTCAGAACATGAAGTTTTGACAGCATTTTCGGAGCTACTTTGCAGTTCTTGGTGCTAGGATTCCTTCTAATTTAATTGCTATAAATTAGTTTTTCCAGTATCTACATTTTTTTGGATTGAGTTGGAATATGAGGAGAAAAAGGGACATGTGTCTAGAATAATCATTTTACTGGGTTCATTGTCTATAAACTTTTGGAGTTTGGATGGAATATTCATGTCATATTGCAGTCTTAGTCCCCAGACTCCCCCTTCGAACAAATGAGAAAATGTTCATAGAGATGGCACGATGATTGATGATGACATTATGACATGCTTTTCTTGGTATTCAAAAATTAGAATACGTTCCGAGATTATAATCAACATTCATTCTGTTTGTGATACTTGTAAATTGGAAAAAATGCAGCTCTAGATCAAAGGTGTTTGCAGTTTTGTTCACACTAAAATATATTTGTCTGGGCAAATACCATTTCTAGATGTGAGTAAAATGAATTTGTGCTTTCTGTCCTCTAATTCAGTAAGCTTACATAGAGCTAGTTTGGTATTGCTGTTTGTCGCCTGCTTCCACGTTTTTTTTTCCTCATAAATTGTAGCCTGAAGTGTTTGGTGAATTTTAAAACACCTACTTTTCATTATCTGCTTCTACTTTTCCAAGGGTGATTTTTGAAGCAGCCTTAGGGGTGTTTTGAAATGCTACTTCTGCTCTCCCTATCACTAATTACCAAAGTAACCTCAATCATATTTACTGCATTCCCCTTATGTATCTACTTTTGTCTTTTTACAATAAAAATACCACTTTACTAAACAAAACACTACTTATCAAAGCAACGTTCAAAATTTATTTACCAAGCACCAGGATTATACCCACTTTCATAATCAGCTCTTAAGAATAGCTTTGAGAAGCAGATTTTGAAAAACACTAGTATTACCTAGGCCATAGTCCTCTCTAGGCCCTCTGAGTGGCAGAAATTGTTTGTGCTCTTGCTTGCTCGATTATACTCTTGCTTGCTAAATGTAAGTTAGAAAATTTGCTAAAATGCTGGATGTTGAGTAATCATATACTGGAAAATGAAATTGTTGGATTATGATGTAATTGCATATTTTAAGACACATTTATGCCATCAAATTGTAATTGGATTGATTAAGTTTCCCTATGTACAAAATGAGAATTGAATGTGAGAATTATTACTTCTCTACCATTCACCCATGTTTGCTCAAATTGCATGGATGGTGATTTCACATTGATACTCATGTCCTCAAATGACTGAAATTTCTATTATATAATGTGACTTGGTACAATATATGTTCACAAGTCATGGAAGAAGCTAATTGATTCTTCATTGGACAGATTTGGATTTGGGTAGCATTATGAAGGAAGCAAGGGCAAGATGGTTGCGTCCAAATGAGATCCACGCAATTCTTTGCAACTATAGTTATTTCAGCATCAGCGTAAAGCCAGTTAATTTTCCAAAAAGTAAATACTGGTGGTACTGTTACTAGATAGCATAATCACATTGTTGTGGCAGATTGATATTAACTCAATTTGCACTCATATCAATAATTTAGTGTCAATTTAGAGCCTGTCAACTTTATAAAAGTACGTTTGATTGTATTTTTCTGAGTACTGAATGACCAAATCCATTTCCCTCGCAGTGTTAGAGGTGACCTCTTTATTCCTAGACTGTGTTGTCTTTTAGTGAGAAGAGAAATTGGATTTGGAGTACCCAGACCTATAAAAGTGGTCGTGGTTTTTGTGAATACGTGCCAGGAGTGCTGATTTCTCTCCGGCTACTAGAATACAATATGTATATCAGTGTAGAAGAACTGATAATTTTAGTTGCATACTGATAAAATATTAATCCCATGACACGTAAGAGCTTCTAATTTTTTCTTTTTATGAAAAATAGGCGGTACAATCATACTGTTCGACCGGAAAAAACTCAGGAATTTCCGCAAAGATGGTCATAACTGGAAGAAGAAAAAGGACGGGAAAACTGTCAAAGAGGCTCATGAACACTTGAAGGTACGATTTTCCAACTGGTACAAGGTTTTATTGGCTTCAGAGATTTATTTTCTCAATGGTTGCAAAAGTAGATGATGGTGTTCCTTTTGGTTTTATAATTATCATTTCATGGTCTAAGAGTTGGCAAATTTCCATCTGTTGTTTATTGCATGATGATTCATATTTGTCCTTGGTTTTTGGTTTCATACTTTAAACATTCTTTAGAGGGAAAATATATGTATTTTTCTTTTAGTTGTGTTTCATGACAACTTTCTTAGATGGTACTTTTAGCCACTATCTTCACTTACATGCTTTCTCCATCATTTATGTATATATTCAGATTTACCATCATTTTTCAGATTGATCCTGGACTGATATCTGGTATTGCGACCATTTCTCGTTTTGTTTGGCCATGCTCAGGGCTAGGAAATGCTTTACTTTCTTCATCTCCAAAACAATCTAATGAGGATCTTGCTTATTTTGCTAGTAGGATTTCAATTTCTGCAATAGTCGAGCACCCCTATTTTAATTATATTTCCAGGGTGAGGGAGTGACTAGCTGTTTGAAACTTGGTTATGAGCTGCTAGTGCCACTTAAAACTAAACATTGCAGCCCTCTATTCTCTAGTACAAAATAGTTTTAGTTAACCTTTTATATTAAGCGTTCCAATCGCAATTGTTTCAAGTACAGGTGGGTGATGAAGAACGGATCCATGTATATTACGCTCATGGGGAAGATAATCCGACATTTGTCCGTAGATGTTATTGGCTTCTTGACAAGTATGAAATTATGGTTTATGCTTACTATGTAATGTTTAGGCAATGTTTACTCATTGGCATGCAAACAGACAAAAGTGCCAATTTGAGTTTTAACTTGGTTTGGAATCGTTTTCAGGGCTCTGGAACACATAGTTCTTGTTCATTATCGTGAAACTCAGGAGGTTAGTTTCTCCTACCTCAGGAAATCTCTTCACAGTTTATAGGATTCAAAATATTTAATTTGAATTAATTATACATATTTAATAAGAGATGAAATACATATGTAAATTTACTAGTCATTTGCTCAAAGTCGTAGGCATGTTTGGCCTAAAGATGAGCAGTTAAAGAAGTCCAAAAAAAAAAAAACCCGTGAATAGTTATTCTGATGTTCAGTTGAATGACCTTGTGCCTCTTTATATGCTTATCAAAGAAAAATTTTCAAACCTTTTCTTATTGGGAAAAATAATTATATATGAAAGCTCGAGTGGCCTCGTTTATGAGACTTGCTCCTTTGACTTCCCAAGTTAAATGGTAAGAGTATGCTGAGTTATAGGCAAGATTCGGCCGATCGGCGACATGAGTGGTCTATGTATTTATCTTCACGTCCTCTTTTGGAATCGTTTTCTGGTGCTGACTGTCATGAATAATTTGCAGGGGACTCCCACAACACCTGTATCTTCATACTCTAGTCCAGGTGTCTCTGATCCATCTATAATCTTATCAGATGAGACTGATTCTGTGGGTGATCCAGTGCTTTATACTGACGAGAATTCACAGCTAGGTAACTTTTGTAGAGCTTTTACTACCACAACCCTGACAGTTGATAATTGGAAGAAATATATTTCCGTCTTACTGTAATGGAAGATGTGTGGAATAAGACAATGAGTTCTTTTTGTATATTTCTTTTTTATTAAGACTATTCTTAACTTTCCCACCTTTAAATTTTCCTTGGCAATTTAACAGAGCCTGGTAACAGCATGACCCTCTTGAATCATGAAATGAGGCTTCATGAGATCAATACTCTTGAATGGGAAGAGCTTGTGGTGCCTGACGATCGTAACAAGTTCAGCGGACCTGATGGAGGTGGATAATTTGATGCTTCAGTATTTGAATTAGGAGACAGTTTACTTATATCTTTGTTATAACTCTTAGCAGTTGATTTCATTTTTACTCTGTCTTAACTTTCAGCTGCAGATACGTCTTGCTTTGATCAGCAGGATCAGTTAGGAACTAATGAACTATTAAATAATGTATGTAAATCTCTCTTTCCCCTTCTTTCTCTTGTGTGCTTGCAATGTGGTTTTTTTGTTCCAATCTTTAGTAATGAAGGTTGAATGTTAAGAATCATCATTGTAATGGCTTATATAAGCAGGCTACCTTGCTCCCTGCCGGAAAATCACCTCCACCGCCAGAAAGTTCTTCTGGGATTCTCTTGGAGCCAGCATATGTCAGAAACTCTGCCCATTTTAATGCATTTGACAACCTTGGCATTCCGATAATGGATGGCCAAACCAATGCAAATTTTCAAACAAGAAATTCGTTGAGCGTTACGGGCGAGGATGGTTTGGAAACTCAAGGGAGCTTTGGAAGATGGACGAACTATATTATGGCTGATTCGCAAGAGCCATTAGACGCTTCAAATTTGGTAGCTTCACTTCCAAATGATGATCTTCAGTCATCTATTCCCAGTCAAATATTCAGCATTACTTGTGTCTCTCCTGCATGGGCATTTGCAACTGAAAAGGCAAAGGTAATTTATTTTTTGCATAAGTTTGTAATTATTTGGTTTGATTATTCATGTTGTAAACATTTTCATTATGTTGGACTTCTAATGTTTCCTCTTGCAGATCCTCGTCACTGGACTTTTTTATGAAGGGCACCTAGATCTTGGAAATTTCAACTTATTTTGTGTGTGTGGAGATTCCTGTAATCCTGTAGAAATTGTCCAACCTGGAGTACTCCGCTGTTTGGTTTCATCACAAAACCCTGGGTTAGTAAACCTTTATTTGAGCCTTGATGGCAGCAATCCAATCAGCCAAGTTGTGGACTTTGAGTACTGCACTAATCCATCGAAGGATAGGACAACTACCGAGACAGCTAACGATGCTGATGATTCCCAGAGGGAAGAATTTAGACTGCAAACGAGGCTTGTTCGCTTGCTCTTTTCTACCTCTAAGATCCTCAATACTTTGTCGAGTAAAGTATCGCCAAATGCCTTAAAAGAAGGAAAACTGTTTTTGCATAGAACCTCTCAGATTGCTGATGAATGGGCATCTTTGGTCCAGTCAATAAAAAATGACGAAATTTCAATTGGTCATGCCCGAGACAATCTGTTTAAGCTCACATTGAAAAGCAGGCTATTCGAATGGCTGTTGGAAAGAGTTGTCAGAGGGGGTAAAATTTCCGACTATGATGATCAAGGCCAAGGGGTAATCCATTTGTGCGCTATGCTTGATTACTCATGGGCTGTTTATCTGTTCAAGCTGTCGGGCTTATCATTGGATTACCGAGATAAGTTCGGATGGACGGCACTGCATTGGGCTGCATATTGTGGAAGGTATGCATAAGATTTCTATTCCACAGCAAATATGAAGGAATTTTGTGTGTCAGTTACCTAGATAGCCGAATAGAATATATTGATTTCTTAGCATATAAGCCATATATATTGGGTTATATTTTTCTGATGTTATAAGTAGGTGGTTTCTAGAGGTCTAGCATACTTTTGTGGAGATGGTTGTTTGGCTGCATATCCATAGCCACTATTTTACAAGCTGATTTGGTTGCACTGCTCCAAGCCAGACTTAGAGGCTTATAAGCTGAACCATGGAAGCTAGATTGCCAATTAGAAAGGAGTTTAAATCATTACAATTCGCCTCTTTTTTGTATTCTATTGCAATTGGTTAATGATGATGTTTTAACTTTTCGAAATGAGGGAATGACTACAAATGGGACCAATCTTTCTGAGGTTCTTCAAACGTCAATCAGTTTATTCTAAGACATTTCTGTAACAGACTAGAAAGCCAGAATTTAGCTATTACAAAATGAACATGCAGTAGATAGTCTTCTATCAAAGGTCTTTTCACCACATGCTGGAAAATATAATATATTTCAAGAAAATCTTTAACTGCTTATGAAAATATTCATTGTAGGGAAAATATGGTTGCTGTTCTTTTGTCTGCGGGGGCAAAGCCCAATCTAGTCACAGATCCGAATTCAGAAGACCCAGGTGGATGCATTGCAGCGGATCTTGCATCGAAGAACGGTCATGATGGATTAGGGGCTTATCTTGCAGAAAAGGCATTAGTGGCACATTTTGAGGATATGAAAATAGCAGGGAATGTCAGTGGTTCATTGCAAACAGAGAATAGATTTGAATTGTCGAATCCTGAGAATCTCAGTGAGGAAGAGCTGTATCTGAAAGACACCCTGGCGGCATATCGGACTGCTGCTGATGCAGCGGGTCGTATACAGACCGCGTTTAGAGAGCATTCATTCAAGCTACGGAAAAAAGCAGTTGAAGAGACCAGCCCCGAGGATGAAGCTCGCAGCATAGTTGCAGCTATGAAGATCCAACATGCATTTCGTAAGTTCGAGACACGTAAGCAGATGGCAGCTGCTGCTCAGATTCAATACAGGTTCCGTACCTGGAAGATCCGAAAAGACTTTCTCCATATGCGTCGCCAAGCTATCAGAATTCAAGTAAGTAACCTCTACAAATGTCCTGAGTATCCACTAAGTAATGGCATCGTAAAAATAAATTTGTACAAAAGCACGCATACATCAATATGACTAGATCCCATGCGTGAATGTTGTCCTTCAATGACACGACGCTACCACGGGATGTATACTTTCTATACACAATTGTTTGTACGTGTTTCATTTTCCATAACTGAATTGATGATAGTCACCAAATGAAACAATGACTCCTACTGAAATCAACGAGAGCACAGTTTGACATGCAAGCATTTTCTAATTTGTTTTGCCTTGAAGTGGTCAATATTGAAATTCTTGTGTAGTTGATTCTTTTAAACACTAAAACAAGCTGAACAAACAACTAAGAGGTTTGTTTGTGCAGGCTATTTTCCGGGGATTCCAAGTTCGGAAGAATTATCGGAAGATTGTTTGGTCCGTTGGCATACTTGAGAAAGCGATATTACGTTGGCGTTTGAGGAGAAAGGGGTTTCGTGGTCTCCAGGTGTCGTCCATGGAGACTGTAGGAGAAGATCAAAAGGAAGAGAATGGTGTGGAGGACTTCTTCCGAGCTGGCAGGAAACAAGCTGAAGATCGTACAGTAAGGGCTGTTGTGCGTGTGCAGGCCATGTTCCGCTCGAAGCAAGCCCAACAAGAATATCGTAGGATGAAGCTGGTCCATAACGCAGCCCAGGTATACTTCTCTTTTGCCCCTTCTTTCCCCTTGTTTGCGCCTAATAGATTCAATTTACGGTGCCTTTGGTATGGTTATCTGTAATGATACTCAAATACAATTTTTGTTATGATTTGGTGGTAGCATTCTTGTGTCCGGTATCGGTGTACTCCATGTGTTGCTTCTGTATGAGTGACTAAACGCATGCAATATTTGTGATTGAGTGTACACGAACTATGGCAAGACCAAAATCTTATCATGAGAGGCGGGCACAGTTAGGGGTGTGCATTGGTTCAGTTCGGAAATTTCCTGAACCAAAAACCAATACCCGAAAATTTAGAAACTTAAATCCCGATCCCGATTCGAACCATTTTTTTTGGAAAATTTACTTCGATATTTCGGTTCGGATTTTGGGAATCCTGAATGTTTACTTATCCCTAATATAAACCAAATTCGGAAATTTTGGGAAATTCAAAAATTTAAAGTTGGATTTTCGATCCCGATCCAAAAATCTTCGGGTACCCGAAATTTTAGAAATTTAAATCCCAATTGTGAACCGAATCATTTTTTTGGGAAATTTGCTTCGGTATTTCGGTTCGGATTTTGAAAATCTCGAATATTTACTCACCCCTATATGCTCTAACAGTAGACAAGGTATTAGGCACATGAACTCCCCCTTGTATTACAAACAAATTGTGCAAGTATCAACTATGTGTAGGGGTGGCAACAATTGAGTGTCACTCATACTCAAATTCAATTAGACTCAAATTTGCAATACATTTGCTCAAACTCGATTCGAATTTAAGTCTAAATCTGAAATCAAGCTCGACTGACAGGAAATGAAAATATCCAAACTCAACTCGAACTTGCTAGAAAATAATATTTTTTTATATATAAATAAATATAGTAATTTACATATTTTTATATGTATAAATAAACAAAAATACAAATTTATTTATATATTTTTTTTATTCAAGTTACTTGCAAGCTTAAACAAGTTGAGTATCTCAATACTCGAACTCAAATTAAATATAAAAGCCTACTTGAACTCTCAATTCATTCAGTACTCGAGTCGAACAATACTCTGAGTTACTTATTTAAAACTCGACTCGTAGCCCACCCATCAATAATTTTATTTGAAAGCATGCTGATTAACATAAGAGTGAAGATGAGATCGAAAGTAATAAAAAACCATGTGTTATTATAAAAAAAAAAAAATATAATAAAGGGACCATGTGACTAGGGGTTTGAATGCAATGGGACAAAAATGTAAACTTGCGTAAACACAATAAATCGATAACTAGCTCCGAGTATAAAGGTCAAAAGATATTAAGAAATTAAAGATATGTGTGTGGACCATGACATTTGTGTATATATATATATATATACATAGTGATATTCGTATTGCCTTATATCATAATCATGGATTTGTATTTTTTGGTAGTACGTGTTTGAAGAACTCAGGACCACAGCAGAGGCGGACGGAGCTAATAATCTTGGCTTGCAGTTATTAAACGTGATATAAATTATTATGAAAAATTAAAAAATTATTATGGGATGACTAATGGCACTTATAAATTTATTGAAATTTCCAGATATGCTTTGCATTTATAATTTATTTTCCAATGGAACCCTAAATTATAAACGCAACAAGTTCGTAAAAGCTAAACAATTGTATCGAAGGTGGCTCTGATACCACTATTGTTAGCAATTTAAATAATATTGCATAAATAAATCTAACCTCCCATGTATGGATTTTTTACCTTTGTTTATTTGTATATTTTGTTTATGTTTATCTCTTTATCATTATCTTGACTTATTCAAGAATAATAAACTATAACTAGTGCCACAAATAAGGATAAGACTAACATTTGAATCTAAAATAATAAATAAATTAGCTTACAATAAGTTAATATATCTAGTAGTTTAGATCAAAAAACGTTAAAAAGTATGAAAGCGGCAAAAAACAAAGGGGATAGAAGATCCAAACTGATATTTAAAACGATTCCAATTAATATTATCTTCATATTATGCGGTCAATATGATTTTTCAATAGTGGAATGAGACCTGATATTTTGTGCCTGCCATTGTGAAGTTCCGTTAAAATTCGGGGTTACATGTTTTAGTGCTCAGCCGAATAATTTTTTCACTCTATATTTTACTTTTAGCAATTACATTATAACTTGAGATTTACATGCTCTAACAATAGACAAGGTATTGGCACAAGCATCACTTGTATGCAGGAGTGACAACGAGTCGAGTATCAGTAATATTCGAACTCGATTGACTCGATTTGTACTACTAGTGCTAAAACTTAACTCAAGTTTAAATCTAAATCTGGATTCGAGCTTGACTCGACTGTAAATAAAAAAACCCGAACTCGACTCGAACTTGGCAAAAATTATATTTTTCTATATATTGATAAATAAATAAAGTAATTTACATATATATATATATAAATCAAAATTTATTTCTTTATATTTTTTATTTAAGTTACTCGCAAGGTCAAACGAATTGAGTATCTCAATACTTGAATTCGAACTAAGTATAAAAGCATAGTTGAACATTCGACTCACTTAGTACTCGAGTCGGGCTCGAGTCAAATAATACTCGCGTCGAACTTGAGCTACTCATTTAAAACTCGACTCGCGGCCCACCCATCAATAATTTTATTTGAAAGCATGCTGATTAACATAAGAGTGAAGATGAAATTGAAAGTATTAAAAAACCATGTGTAATTATTGTTGGAAAATGTATGGTTTCATGTGATTTTTTATGAG
>MKEJ01002545.1:0-16155 GCA_001753735.1 Embelia ribes
TTCTTCATATCGGGCCACCAAAAATGAAAAGCAACATCATGAAATATCTTTATAGCACCTATATGAACTGCCAAATAAGAATGATGAGATTCCCGAAAAACCTTATCCTAAATAGAGATAGGAACGAACAAATAATTTTGGAAAAGCAATCCTCCATCGTCAGAAATTATCCATCTATCGAGACCATGATCACTAAGAACTCGCAAACAATAAGCATCAGACTCATCATCAACATGTTGTGCCTTAATAACGTGAGTGATCAAAGTTGGTTGAACTTCTATCGTAAACAAAGTTGCTCTTCCATACGCTTCTATCACTTCCAAACCGAACTCATTAAAAACACTCATCATCTCCCATTCATTTTCTACAAGATATGCAAGAGAACATAGAGTCTTATAGCTCAATGCATCCTCTACCATATTCGCTTTTCTGGGATAATACTTGAGATCAAAGTTGTACGGCTCCAAATACTCCATCCACCTTCTTTGCCGCATATTTAAATCCCATTGAGTAAATATGTACTTAAGAGATTTATTATCATAATAGACTTTGAACTTTTTACCGTAAAGATAGTGTCGCTAACACTTCAAGTCAAACACTATCGCACCAAGCTCTAAGTTATAAGTAGGATAGTTCTTCTCATGAACCTGCAATTACCTCGACCCATACGCCACCTCCTTCCCAAGTTGAATCAATACATACCTGAAGCCCTTTTTCGAAGCATTATAATAGAGCATATAACCAATGCCTTGCTCCAAAATAATAAGAATCGGAGTCGAGGTTAACAAATCTTTCAAAAACAAGAAAGACTTATGCATTTAGAATTCAACTCAAACTTCACACCCTTGCAAATAAGCCCTGTCATCGGAGCAGCCAAACATGAAAAATCTCGAACGAATCGATGATAATACTTCGTAAGTCCCAAGAAAGTAAGAATTTCAAATACAGATTTAGGTGGTTCTCATTCGGTAATGGCCTCGATTTTTTAAGGATCCACCGGTACACCACTTTCATAAATTGGTGGTACCCCGTACACAAATAAATTTTCAAGAAGAATTTCAAACACTATAATTGATTGAATAAATCATCAATCCTCTAAAAAGGATACTTATTCTTTACGATCACCCGATTTAATTTCCAGTAGTCGATACACATATGCATTGTGCCATCTTTCTTTGGCACGAATAAGGCCAGAACACCCCACGACGAAGCACTAGGCAAAATGAAATCCTTACTCTTAAGATTGTTAATCTACACTCGTAACTCCTCCAACTCCATTGGAATCAAATAATACAGTGCAATAGAAATCAAATTTGTACCCGGAATCAAGTTAATGACAAACTCTACTTCCCCTTCAGAAGGAAGTCCACTAAGGTCATCAAGAAGCACATCTGGAAATTTACAAACAATCAGAAGTAATTCCAACCCTGAATTCACCTCCTCATATATAGAAAGTCTAGCTAACATGCACTCTAGACTAGCCTGAGTTTTACGTAAATAAGGAAAAAGAAACTTCTCATTCCCCTCGATAACATACACTTACTCTCGACACAATTTTAATCATCACCATTCGACGCTCACAATCAATAATAGTATGAAGGTGCGATAACTAATCAATACCAATAATGATGTCAAACCCTACCATACCAAACACAATAAAGTCATATACGAATATATGATTAGCAATAAGTAGTTCACAATCCCTGCACACACTATCAATACGAAAAACATTCTTTTCCAGAGTATCAACATAGATAGGCGTATTCAGAAGCTCAACAAATAACTCTAACCTGTGTGCAAAACAAGATGATATGAATGAGTATGATGCACCGGTACCAAACAACACATGTACCCAAGTAGAGAGGAAATGTAATATACCTCATACAACAGAAAGCTCGTTCACATCTGGAGCCTAAGGCATAGCAAAAGCACAGGCCTGTGATGACTGGCCCTATTGAAATCTACTTCGAGTACTACTACCACCCTAATATCCACCCCGAGAAGATCATGCACCCTGATATCCACCCTGAGAAGGTCCTGTACTAATTACTTCTAAAATGTGTGGATATAATACCTAGCAAGTGCACTAAGGGTGAAATAGTTTTACTGGCAAAGTGCCGGATTTATCAATTTCAGGAACTCCTACTGATTTAGGAAGCCTAAGATTTAATCCTTTTTAAGAAAGATTCAATTCAATAATTTAATTATTTAAATTATTCCTACTCCTAAAACAAATATTTTGATGGATTTTCTGAGAATTTGTGATTTAATTGAAAATAACTAAGTAAATATATAATTAAATAATTAATAAACTAACTTGACCAATCAGGAAATTTAGTGGTTTCAACCACTACTTCTAGGTTACTTGAATTAGATAGCCTCCACCACAATGTGATTATTAGGTGAAAGTTTCAGACTTGTTAGGTCCTGGCCACTATTGGTCTCCAAAAGGTTGGTCTAAACTACCTATATCCCCTTAGAGCAAGATTAATTTAGCCTAACATATTAAATATATATATATATATATATATAACAATAATATCTAAATAAAACATCAATTAAAAGAGAAGAAACAAAATTTTATTAACCATTAAAAAGAGTATAACGATCTCACAACAATGTAGAAAAAAACAACAAAATAAGGAGTGATTGTTGAATAAAAAAGAGGCTAGGGTTATAAGCCTCTGCAAAAAAGTAGGGTTAAATCTGGACCTTGGATCTATTTCACATCATATTTTCGGAATAAAATATTAATAGAAATTAAGTGTTGCACTTTAATTCCCGTAGTTGACTAGTCAGTAACACTACACTACTTTATGAAAAAATTCATAACTTACTATAGAAAACTCAAAATTGAGCCTTGTTTGAAACTTTGGAAAGATAATTCAATGAGCTTTCCAACCATATCAATGCCATAAGAAAATGTATTCCAAAATTGCCCAGTAATTAATTAAACTCTAATTTCTGGCGTATGGGACACTTTTAACAAATGAGTGATCAAATTGCTCGCTCAAGACTTCTCAAAACTTGTTCTTTTTACTTTTACAGCTCCAAATCATCTTCAAACATAATACTTTTCCTCATAACTCCTAGAATATCTCAATTGGCCTTTAAATTATCTCATTTTATACCATAATCCTACAAATAACATACAAACGCTTAATGCCAAAATATAATGAGTTTTATATGCTAAACCGTTACATAAACGACCTATAAACTCAATTATATGCATTTAATTTATACATTTTTATGGGCTAATCACACCACCTACTTAAATATTGTTATTCCCTAGCGATGCAAGTAAAAAGGCATGCCGAAAATAGATTTAAAACTATTAACCGAAAAAGAAAAAGAAAACAAAAGGAAAAAAAACCTAAATCACTTATTGAGCATATGCACTAATACTTAAACTCCTAGGTGTCTCTAGTGGACGAGTTATTGTCTCGTGAAGGCTTACCATGTCGCTACCCACAAATACCATAAAAATAGAGTTCCACTTTTTAACAATAAAGCTCAAGAAAAGATAATATTTTAACGAGTTAATTTTAAACAACTGAGCATTCTGTTAATTTATCACCCAATCCGCATGAACATACCCTTCAACTAAAATCAAATCATACCACCTGTTATTAGTTATTTAAGATTTTAACAAGATTTAAACTCGAATTCAAATGAAATAACAAAACGATATATGAATGTACTTTCTATCTATAATTAGACTCAAAACATTTATAGATAAGGGTAATTTTTTTCTTGTGCTCTACACCTTACTCTTATGACACCTCTACCACTTACTATCGATGGTAGATTATCTCTTTTCCAACTATTTTTTCACCATATTCTATTATCTTTTTTGGGCTATGAATAGCGCATTGCGTCTATTATCAACCTCAGACTATATAAATGGCACATTTATTTCTACTACTGTGGGCTTCTTTGATCTCTTTAACTGTCATTTTAATAATTAAGCACAATTCTGAGTATGAAACTTTAAATCACCCTTCTTAAATTTCAGATTTAGAGAGTCTCATTTCTTTAAAAAATAGTTCACTCATATGCTCTCAAGTTATTTCAATCTACTTTCAAGTTTACGCCTTATCAATTTCCTATCTAACCTCCTTTAAATAGCATTATCTGAATGCAACATTCATGTATAACCAATTGAGTTAAAGTAATTAAGACACCTCAAAACAATTAACTTCTTTCGAAAATCTTTGGAACTCAAGTATACACATTTAGGAGATTATTCCTCAACCCTTCCCCACATGTTCTTTTTACAAGTTCTACTTTATTTCTCCTTATTTTTTCTCAATAAATTATGTCAATATGCATGATAAATAAGCACAACATGAAATAAAAATAAAACTCATAAAGAAATATCGCAAGGGAGGTATTGGGAATATGTACCAAATAATTTGCTCGCATGCACAAAACAACGATCTAGTGCACCTTTCAAGATAGTACCTGTCAAAACACAGATTATACATCAAATATCAGTAATTACACCCTATTTTAATTTGAATTTAGACACTTTTTAAAAAAAATTAAATTAAAAGAAAAATAAGAAAAAAATAATTAATTAAATTATTATTTTTTTAAATAAAAAATTGAACATCAGCCTAGAAGATGTAAATGTTTTAGCAATTTAAATAATATTACATAAATAAATATTACCTCCGTACACCATTGTTCAAGATACAAATGGATTTTTGACCTTATCAGTATATATTTTTGGTATGTATTAAGATGGAGGAATAGTCAAGACTCAATTTGCCCTTATCACTCTATCTACTGGCTACCGTCAAGATAAGGTTAGTTGTAACAAACCAAATAATTAAATATGTTCTTATAAAAAATTTTGTATCTTTATCGTTATCTTGACCTATTTAAGAGTAACAAATTGTAACTAATACAAAAAATAAGAGATTGTTTAACGCGGTCATGCAAATATTTTCTCCTTTTGCAATTTCTTCCATGAATCGCACAGAGTAACCTTCCTTCATTGAAAGGAAAAAAAAACACTTAATGAATAACTTCCTACAAGTCACTTAGGGTCTTAAAAGTCACAACAGACTTTATATCATAAAACAAATGCTTTATTGTGCACAAATAAACTTAACTTTATTTCATAAAATAAAATCCAAATACAATAATTTAAGTAGAAAATGAACTTGCAATCCCATACTATCTACATGAGTAGAGTAAATCTTTACTGTAAGCGCTTTTGTCATGGGATCAACAATCATTGAGCGTGTATTGGTGTGCTCAATAACTACTTGTTGCCTTTTGATTCTATCTCTAGCAGAGAGATACTTATATCAATGTGTTTGGAGTTGCTTCCTGATTTATTGTTCTTTTCAAAAATACTGTTGCCGAGTTGTCACAGAAAACCTTTATTGGTCTCGATATGGAGTCCACAATATGAAGTCCTGTGATAAAATTCCTTAACCACTTGGCATGTGAAGTAGCTTCAAAACAAGCTATGAACTCTGCCTCCATCGTTGATGATGCCACTGTCTCTTGTTTGGTGCTTCTCCAAGATATAGCTCCTCCAGCCAGCAAATAGACATACCCAGAAGTGGATTTTTGCGAGTTTAAACATCCCACAAAATCAGAGTCTGAATATCTAATTACTTCTAAGTTGCCTACATGCTTGTAGGTGAGTATATACTTCTTGGTTCCTCGTAAGTACCTTAAAACCTTATTTGCAGCTTTCTAATGCTCCATGCCAGAATTACTTTGATATTTTCCTAGCATCCCAACTGCAAATGCTATATCGGGTCTGATGCACACTTGCGCATACATCAAACTACCGACCACAGAAGCGTATGGAATATTTTCCATCTGTTTCCTTTCCAAATCATTTTCCGGACATTGATCAAGGGAGAACTTGTCACCTTTCATTATAGGTGCAACATTAGGTGTACATTGACTCATCTTGTATCTTTCTAAAACACTTTCAATGTAGGCTTTAACGACCTAATTTTTTTTTAGTGTCTATCTTAATGAATCTCCATACCTATGACATAAGAGACTTCACCTAAATCCTTCATTTCAAAATTTTTAGAAAGAAATGTCTTAGTATCATGTAACAACCCATGATCATTAGTTGCAAGTAGTATATCATCATCCACATAAAGAACTAAAATTATGAACTTACTCCTATGGATTTTAAGGTACACACAATTATCAATAACATTTTCCTCAAAAAGCAAATGAGGTAATTATATCGTGAAAATTTAAGCACCATTGACAGAAAGCTTGTTTTAGCCCATATATGGATTTCTTTAGCGTACAAACCAAATGATCATCTTTACTGGAACAAAATCCTTCAGGTTGAACCATATATACTTCTTCATCTAGATCCCCATTTAAGAATGTCATTTTCACATCCATCTGATGTAGCTCTAAATCAAAATGAGCTACTAATGCCATGACAATCCTAAAAGAATCCTTTTGGATACTGATAAAAATGTCTCTGGGTAATTTATGCTTTTCCTTTGAGTAAAACCTATGGCAATAAGTATAGCTTTATATTGTTCAACATTACCATTTCAGTCCCTTTTAGTCTTATAAGTCCATTTACAGCCTACGGCTTTAACTCCATTAGGTAGTTCAACGATTTCCCAAACTTTATTTTTTGCTATTGATTCTATTTCTTCTTTCATGGCATTATACCAAAGTTGAGAATTTTTCCTATTCATAACTTGTGAAAACGATATAGGGTCTTCTTTATGTCCAATATCATAATTAGACTCTAGGAGAGATACATAGTAATCGTCAGCAATGACTGACCTTCTTTCTCTAGAGGATCTCCTTGAACCTGCAAGTTCAACTATATTTGGTTGAGCAATAAGTTCGATATTAATATGCTCTTCTTGAGGTAGAAGTTGATCCTATATTGGTTCATCATGAATATCTGGTTGATATTCTTGAGAAACAATCAGAACACCTTGTGTATCTCGCGGTTCCTCCCACTCGATAACTTGATGGACAATACTCCTACTAACATTGTGTTCCTCAAGAAATTTTGCATTATTAGACTCAACAAATCTTGTTGAATGTGAAGGATAATAAAATTTATATCCTTTTGACTTTTCATTATATCTTATGAAAAGCCCACTGATTGTCCTTAGATCCAATTTCTTTAATTGTGGATTATGCACTCTAACATCAACTGCATAACCCCAAATGTGTAGATGATTCAAACTAGGTTTCCATCATTTCCACAACTTAAAAGGAGTTTTGGGAATAGTCTTTGATGGAACTTTATTTAAAATATACACTGCAGTCTTTAAGGCTTCACCCCACATAGACAATAGAAGAGTAGATTTACTGATCATACTTCTAACCATTTCCATAAGTGTACAATTTCGCCTTTTAGATACACCATTTTCTTGAGGTGAGCCAGGTAGAGTATATTGGACAACAATTCCCTCATTACTTAAATGATCTGCAAATATACCCGTCATTTAGCCTGACTCTGTGTACCTACCATAATACTCTCCACCCCTGTCTGATTTCACAATTTTAATTTGTTTTTCCTTTTGTTTTCTAACTTTGTTTTGAATATCTTAAAGACATCCAATGCTTCTGACTTATGAAACAATAGAAAGAGATACATAAACCATGTGTAGTTATCAATGAATGAGATAAAATATCTCTGACCAATGGTACAAGGTGGAAAATGTCCACAAATATTTGTATGTTTGATTTCAAGAATCGTAGTACTCCTTTTGGCACACTTTTTTGGTCTTGGTAGTTTGCTTTCCCTTTATGCAATCCACACAAGAACCAAAGTTAGAAGAGTATTTAGAGCTATCATTAACCAACCTTTTAATTCTTTCTTTTGAGATATGACCTAATCTCTTGTGCCATAACATTGAAGAGATTTCATCAACTTTATTTTTTTTTATACCAACATCATTATGTAGGGTAAATAAACTTTGTTCATAAAAATAATTCAAATGCAATTTATATAAACCATTTATTAATGAACCAAAACCAACTTGAATAGAGTTTTTAAACAATTGAAATTCTAAACCAAATTTAAATTCAAACCTAACTTTGCTAACATCAAAATGGAAATTAAATTCTTAGAAAACGAAAGAACATAAAAAATATTATCCAAATCTAGAACAAATTGATTTTCTAAAACTAAATCTAAAAGTCCTAACTCATTCGACGTGCGACTACAGTCCATTTCTAGAATAGATGTTTTTTTTTCACTTCCCGTCATTTTACTTAGGTTGAGAAAACTCTACGTGATATTTGAAACATAAATTGTAGTAGCTGAATCAATCCATCAACTATTATCCTATGAATGTATGAAATTTGATTCATAATACACTAAAGAAAGTAAATTACCTTTCTTTTTAAGTCAAATCTTATACTTTAGACAGTCCGGCTTCATATGTCCCCGTTTCTTTAAAAACAAAACACTTAACTGGTTTTCTGTTTTTCTTGAACTACTCTTTGTCATGTTTCTTTTACTTATTAGAATTGAAAGATTTGACTTTTTTTCCTTGCATTTTTTTGCGAGACACAAAATGTGCACTCTCAATCTCTTCCTTATTCAGTCTCGCTTTCTCTGTTACACAAATGTGTTGACCCTATATTTTAATATAATATATTTTGATGATAACTAAAATAATTAATTTAATTAATATCTGATTATTCTACTAATGTCATGATTTTATTTCTAATGATTATTGAGTGTTTAAGGAATCAAAATTAGACATACAGCTCAACAAATTTGAACAGCTCAAGGATTGAGGTGTCTGCACACGGACTATAGTGTCTGCATATGGACAAGCTACTTCCGCACACGGACAGGGATGTGAAAGTTTACGGACATACGTCCAAGCTTGGACAGGGGATCGACCGTGCTCGGTCATTATAAGAGAATGAATATTGATGATTTCATTGCCATGTCTCGACGATTGCTACCATAATCCAGACCGAGCTCCAACAATATAAATAGATGGCCACTTTGATAATCAAACTCATCAATCAATTCTTCAAGCTCTCTCACCTTTCTAAGCAATACCAACAAGCTCAAGTTCTTTCAATTTTTATTAACATTTAGCTTGTAATATCTTATACTCAAGTGCTCTTATCTTCAATATTGTGCGAGTATAAAGATATGTTTCAAATTCGGTTGTTTATTTTCAAAGTTGTAAGGGTATACTCTGATTTGAGGGACTTCTCAAATAGAGTAATCAATACCTATGAAACTGTTTGGTTGTAAAGTTACCTTGGTGATAAAGGAACCTCATGCAACGCTTGGGAGAATGGACATAGGGGATTAATTAATCTTTGGCCGAACTACTATAAAACTGGTTTTGCTTTCTCTATCCTTTTTATCTTTCGTACACTAGTTAATATTATTGCATAAACTTTTGTAGTGATAATTTTAAATTAAAAAGTATTTAATTTTATCTTTAAACACATTTCACCTCCCCCTCTTGTGTTGGCCTAAGGGACAAAAAAATGTTTAACAGTTGATTAACAGTCCAATTTTCCTTATGCATGTTATAGGAAATCTTGAATGGACCATATAATGTAGGAAGAGACTTGAGTATGAAGTGGACAAGGAATGATTCAGTAATCTCAACCTCACCGAACTTAAGCTGAGTGGCTATATCCCTCATTTTCATTATGTGCAATTGCACACCCTTAGACTTGTCAAGTTTCATATTTGACAACTCGCTTATGAGAGTGTTTGCCTTAGCCTTATCAGAAGTGACAAATTGTTCCTCAATGGATTTCAAATACTCTACAATCTAATCACATTTCGGAATTAATCCCTTTATATTCTTGCATATGTGCGACTTAACGTACATTAAGCTCAAGCAGCTGGATCTTTCCCATTTTTCATAGGTGGATTTTCAGCTTAAATACTATCATCTGTAGGTTGAGTAGGCTCATCCACATGAAGAGCCAAATCCAAATCCATGCACCCTAATGACAAAAGGATGTTGTCATTCCATCCCTCAAAATTACTTCCATCCAATGACAAAACATGCTTAAAATGATTTGAAATATCAGATGCTGAAACTACAATAAATAAAAATGGCATCAATACTTTAAAAGTAAAAATATTTATCTTTATATTGAATTAACCAATGTCAAATTCAAAATTAATAAATCTCAAACTTACTTGTGGGCAAGGTCGCTACATACATAAGATTTATTAATTAGCACCTTATAATAAGACTAATAAATTGTATGGAATTAAAAAGAAAAATTCATGCTTGTGGGCAAATATAATTTCTCTAATAATTCACAGTTGTATTATCTTATTCAAATTAATTTATACCAAGTAATTATAACTACCATTTGTGGTTAAGCAATAATACAATAAATAAATTACAAAATATAAATGAACTGACAGAGCGATTAATGTATTGTGGCTCCCTTAAGTACTTAGAAAACTTCAATGGTGCTTTCTTAATAATCCTCATAACAGGACTTTATATTTAACTGCATGTTCGGTATTGTAATCACTAAGTAATTAAATGATACAAAACCCTTTTACAACTTCTTGCATTATTTTCAGTAGTTGGGGAAGAAAAATATCGTAGTTGTGATTATAAACAAACTGGATCAAACATTCGAAAATAAACAAGTTGATTGTTTATAGAGTAAAATATTAAAAGTATCAACCAAATAACACGAGTAATTCACATTCTTGCCATCAATGCCATCACCTTTTGTAATTCACATTCTCGTCATGTTTTCCAAGTTACATCAATATTCATAATCACATGTACAATAATGAAGAATGAACTTTTCTACCTCGGAAAGGCTAAGAATTCAAGGTGATTTTTTTACATGTAATCCAATTAAACTGATCAGACATAAAACTATTATTTGAATGGAAAGTTTATCATCAAGTGTTCAAACCATTATCATAATTGATGCAATAGATGACCTAAATTCTAAGGGCTTTGCATTTAAGTAATGAAATCAAAATAAGATTTCGGGGATTTTGCCTTAATGGTTCAATTATATTTCCTTTTAATTTATCCTTCTCCTTTTCAAGTCTAAACGGAACAACCCAATTAGTTTATCTTATAATATTTAATAGGCCCAAACTTAAACAGATCGAAAAGTTTTTTTGTTATATAATATTTTGTTTTGTTTTTTTTCCAATTTGAGCCTGTGATTGTCAAAAAAATTTTAAATTTTTTATAAATTTACTTCTAATTGATATAACTTATTTCTTTCTAGCCTTCAATATATCAATATGGGGCTTATGTATACTCAATCTCTACTGCCTATCTTTCAAGATTTTTAATTCATAAACTGCTAAACCCTTTCGGTCAATTCAAATTCCTAAAATTATCTTGAATTATACTCTATTTTCTAAAAATAGAGTTACTATAAAGGGGAACACTTTTGGCTATTACAATTTCATTTATTCGGTTTAGCAATCTTGAGAATTAAAAATAATATGTTGAAAAATATTGATGCAGAGTGCATAATTAACGACTTTGTACCTAAAAATGTAACAAGAAATCATTTTAGATGAGATTTAATCTCAGTGTCGACCCTATCTATTGGGTTGACTAAATCCAACATAAAAAATTTTGTTTTTAAGTTAAATAGTTGGGCTTATTTGGTTGGAGCAGTTGGACTAGATAATTTTTTTTTTGCCCTGTCCTGGGTGGGTTACCCAAATCCCTGAGCTTGTTGGGCTTACCCCAGGGGCGGCCCTGTATAATCTTTATACATTAATAACTAAAACACATATTGATGTTAAGTGATTAAATTTTGAATTTTTTTATTTATATAAAGGGCCCAATTTTTTTTCCCTTACTTCCGAGCCTCGAATTTTTCAAGGCTAGGCCTGTATATATATTTGTATTTAATTAAATCAAATACTATACTGATGTGCAAACGGATGGGTAAATTAACAGTCATAACATTTATTTAATAAATTACTTAATGTATGGCAAATTTATGAATCAAAAGAAACACAATATGCTGAACAATTGAATATCACTACTGTTAGTAATTTAAATAATATTAAATAAATAAATATTACCAAATGAATTTTTAACTTCTGCTTATTTGTATGTATTTTGACATGTATTCTGATAGAGGAATACCGACAAAGTCAAGTACCAATTCGCCCTTATCATTTTATCTACTATTTACCATCAAGATAGAGATTGTAACAAACTCAATATTTAAATATATTCCTACCACGAGTAACAAATTGTAATATATTCCTACTAATTCTAGCCACAAATTTCCCCTTTTGATTTCTCGAAATTTTCAAATAAATGCTGGATAGAGATTGGCTAGGACCCTAGCTTGCTTTTATGTGTCACATTCATTCTCAACTTTTGGAATGATGCTCTAAGAGAACTTATTATTTTCGCCTATCGAAACATATGCACTTGACCGTAAATGCAACACTGGCACAGAGAGTGCCATGTAGAATAGATTAGCTTTTTTATTTGTTATTTAGTATTTAGAAATAAATGTTCAGGTAATATAGGATTATATGTTATTTACTTAAGGGTAAAATGCAAAAATCCACCATGTAATATAGGTTGTAAATAATCACCATGTGTTATAACTTTTTGCAGTTAACCATCACATGCTATTAAAATTTTTCAATTGATCATATTAGTCAATTACAAATCAAATTACTTGCCAAAAAGTGCTGGCATATATGATATTAACACATTTTCAACCCGTATCAACATTTATGATCACTTAGAACTTACAAAATACTAACCTATTTAGCTAAAAGAATAGCTTCAAATAGAAAAAATTATAAGTTTTGGCGACTTTGCTTGTTGAATTAAACTCAAAATTTGATTAAAATTAAGTCAGTAAGATTAAGGAATTTTTTTTGTTAATGATTTTAATTAAATATACTAATGTGGTTGTTAATTGAAAAAGAAAAATAATTTGTGGTGGTCAAATGAAAAAATTTAATAGTACACGGTGATCATTTGCAAAGAAACAAAATACATTATTGTAATTTACAAATGACTTATAATACGTGATTGTTTTTTGTATTTTACTCTTTACTAAGCTAAGCCTATTAGGCATCATTTGGTTGACTAAAGGGAGGGACAAGGGAGGGCTATAGGCCCAACCTCGGAAATTTACAAATTTTCTATAGAAAGTTACAAAATTTTTACTAAGTTTTTTTTATTATATTGTTTCAGCTTTGAAAATTGCTAATTGAGGAGTCAAAAGATTCCGATTAAAACTAAGAAAATCACTAGCAACAAATCCTGGGTTTGTCACTGTGGCAATGCCATTAATATATGCAATGAGCCAAGGCCAGCTAAAAATTACATGTGATATTAAAAAAAAAAAAAAAAAAATCCCTGGAAGTGAAAGGAACAGAATCACAACTAAATTGGGTTCGTAATTTTATAGGACGGGTGCAATGTTGCGCTCGTATGCTGCCGTGTGCCCAACTTTCTAGCATTAAACTGGCATCACATTGCATCAATGTATACAAGTTATGAAAACCTGAAACGCGTATAATTTCTACACTTGTTTTAAATCATCCTACCAGTCGAAAAGTTTGCATAAACTTTGTAAAATCACTTGACAAGCCTACCAAAATTACAGACTAAAGCAGATTATATGCATGTAGTTGTCTTTAGTTGAGGGTAAAAAAGGTGTCTTTAGTTGTAAAACACATTTATTTGATGTTAATGTAACTTTCGGCACACCCACCCACCCTCCCTTTCACACACATGCATAGTAAAGGCATACATAATAAAGGCATGGTAAGCAAAATCAATTTCTCTCTATATGCAAAACAACAACAATAGTGTTACAGTCACAACGATTGAGGGTACTACTGATTGTGATGGTATAACATTTTGCTCAACCCAACTATATTTGAATAATATGCAGAAAAAGGAAACCAACGGGAACATCTTATTGCCACCAATACAAAAAAGGTTGATAAAAAAAGTTCAACATCTTCTACATAATTTTTAAGTATCTAATGGTGCCACACCGTCCGCGTACGAATCAATCAGCGAGTTGTGCCAAATTTGCCCTCGCCGCGTTTTGTCATTGATTGGCAAAACAATGAAAAGGATTCTTTGAGTTCATCAGCGAGAGGAAGGGAAAGTGGAGCTAAAATATTGGAGCGTCTCTCAGAGAATTTTGGGGGCAGAGAAAAAGCCAGTGCCGGCTGCTGCTTGTTAAGCCCTTCGATGATAAATGAAAAAGCTCCAAAGGTGAGGCAACTCTGCAAAAGGACCTGGGGCGCACCTACAAAACATATGTAGGACCAAAAATGGATTAAAAATTCATACGTGCTACTCCAAAAAAGAGGCTTTAGCACTTTAAACACGCACTGAGCCACATCCAAACCTTCATCGCAAACAACTCCTATTTGCCACGTCCATAAATATATTAATGCAGAGACAACCTAATATTGAACACCACCAGTTGGGCTGTAAGGAACCTAGCCCCGATTTAAACTTCACCTAATCAAGGATGGACACAATGAGACCAATTGGGAAGACACTCGGAATAAATGAGACGGGCATAATTATTTGGTACCACGTAAAACTCATCACTCTAAACCAGCTAGCCATTGAAATAAAAACTGTAAACCAAAAACAAAAACAAAAAATAACTTCTTTGTGCTTCGGTAAAAATTGGAAGATAATGAAGGCGGAATAAAAGCTGTTTAGCTTCACAAACATAATAGTACCTGGGAAACTCAAAGCCAAACCGGTGCAGCATCCAGCTACTCCTGCATTAATAACTGCACAAAGAAATACCAGAAATGTATAAAAAACGGAGAAGCATATTACGTACAAACTTTGAATTGTGATTACATAATACAAACCATCGTCCTTCCCTCTGAGCCTCTTCAAAATACAGACAACCAAACTGTGTACTCCGGATAACACTGCAAATGTCTGGCAAGAGAAAAGGCAATATACATAATTTAATACCAAATACATCACAGGCTGCAAGTGAAACACGAAAATCCTCCACTGGTATCTTCTTCAAATAAAAATATATTAAGAGCTAGCTTGGTACATGGGAATGGTTGGGAATGTAAAGGGACAATATTTCTATGTAATTGGGGATTTGGTAGGCAGGGTAACATGATGGGAATAATAAATGATACATTCAAGAAGCGGAATGACCGTCCCACCTTAAAAAAATGGGGATGAAGATGTAGAATGGGAATGGAATGGTTACTTTGCTCTATTGAACATGAGAATTTTAAAATACAAACAATAAAATTCCTTTCCATTCCCACTCATTCCCATGTACCAAACTGGCCCTAAAGAAATTTGCATACCTTGGCAGAAGATCCAGCATCTGAAAAGGATCCTTTAAAGCCTTTCTTCTTAATCAATCCGGAACCTGAGACCAATTTTTGCAAAAGAAATCCATTAGCATATTTGACATATATGCTAAATCGAAAAGACAACTCCAGAATTGTCATCCATGGCCAGACAATTCCATGTCTACACTTAGTCTCAATTTCAGAGGAAGCCACTCACAAATATTGGCGACTAGTTGACAATGACAAAAATCAAGATTCACAGTTATGAAGTAGAGCTGAAGTGTGCTAAATAAGATATACTGGAATTCTGTGCCCATCACAAGGAAAACCAAAACCAAGATATTTGTTTATCCTTAAGCATCACCAAAGTTAAGGCCAAACCTAGTGATTTACCATCAAGCACTGAGGTGAGATGGTAGGGTTCTCTTCTGGCTTAACTAAGATCTCGGGTTTGAGTCTTAGGAATGAAGCTGCGTTAAACCTTGGTAGAGAGAGCTTTACCACCCTTTGTGGTTTTGTCCGGCTCGAATCCGGATTAATCGGAGCCCAATGTGGTTTCCGGATACCGGATGATTATACCCAAAAAAAAAAGCCTAGTGATTTAAACAAAGAAATGATCCCATCGCAAGGAAGACCTTTTAAATTGTCTCAACAACGGAAACACAAAAAACATCTTTTCAGTGAAAATCTTTCAGCCAGCTCTCTTTAATAAAGCATTCACTCTAGTAAGTAAACTCACTACATCTAATCCATAATTTACAATCTTCAGCATTCATGCAAATCATATTGGTATACCAAACCCAATTACCATACTAGATACAAGTATGACAATAAACAAAGCCTTAATCCCA
>MKEJ01002546.1:0-11501 GCA_001753735.1 Embelia ribes
TTTTTTTTTGGGTATTTCGAGTATTTAAGTTTGGGTTTGTTTCTAAATTACCCAATATACCCGAATAGTGAAAACATTGTGTTATATATTAAGTGTATATAAGTAATTTCAGACATTTCCCCTAATTTTTGTCTTTTTTATGCGATCTATTATATATATATATATATATTGCTCCATTCTCCCGCTGCTTATAATTCTATGCAGATCAAGATTGAGATCTGAAAATGGGCATATATTGATAAATTTCTCACAATTTGGAGTTATTCTCTCGATCTCGATAAATTTTATTCTCGAGATCTGGGCATTGGCATATCTGTTTTATGCTATATCGATCTAGGCTATTCTCGATCAATCTGGACATGGGATTATTTTGCTATTTTGTTCTGCAATTTTTTTTGGGGGATAATTTGGGTTCGGATAATAGAGTTAATTCGGGTTCGGACCCAATTCGGGTTTTACCAATTTTCGGATCGGATTCGGGTAGACCAAAAATGAATTCGGATAGTTAAATCCGGATCGGGTTTGCTCAGCCCTACTTCATTTTTTTAGCTTATATACTTAAAAACTGGATAACATTTGACTGATCATCTTTTAAGCTGAGATTATTTATTGTTTTGGCCTAAACAAACATAAAATTTTAAGTTAATTTATTTGCTTAAAAGTTATAATTAAAAAAACCCAGGGGATGCAAAATTTCTCCCCAGGCAAACATGATTTCCCTAATTAAGACAATGTTTCAAATGAAAATTTGGAGGACAGGTCGGAATAGCACATCACCAATTTCATCATTGCAGTTATTACACAATAAATAATAGTATACATGGTATTATCAAAAAAGTATATACTATACATAACAAAGTTTTGAACATATTATTTTTCCTAGACATCAGAAGGAAGCTTAAAACTAATCGGTATCTCCAGATCTCCGTCTTCATTCCTTGGCAGTGACAGGTTCTCCGTCTGTAAAGTAATCATGCCTAAAATTTTAAAGGAAAAAAAAAAGTGTTAGATGGTTGTTATTGGCAATTAAAACTTTGAACATGCCCAAGACATCAACGAAAGAACCAATAATTTACCGGGAGATCACTGGGATTGTATCATACAAGTTTACTCCGTTTCTGATACCGCTCTTTTACTACCTAACGTGAGTTGGCAAGTGTGTGAGATCACATAACATGTTTCTAGCATCAATCCGATGCAAGGAAGAGCATTAATACGTAACACGCGGTGATTGGGAATAGTACAATCGATGCCTGCCACATCAGCATTTCTGGCATGTTTGTACATCACATCATCCTTGCATTGAAACACGAAGCTCTCTATCCGCAGGAGCTAGGCCTCTCCAGGGTGCTGTACACGTCTATGCGCAAATCGTTGATACACCTTACCATTTCGTCTTGAGGGACAAAAAACAAGCCTATTCCGGCCTATTCAAACCTATTGGGTGTCTCCATGATTCTAAGCAAATTAAACCTATCCATACAAGGGTAGTGATACAGTCACTCATAACTGTATGGCCAAGGCCAACAGCAAAAGTTGATGCCTGCACATCGATTTTCAGTGATGTGACAGTGCACACCCATTTTTTTGTGTCTAACGCGCACGAATTATGCTAGCATCATAATTAAATTAAATAATTTCCAAGTAATGTCCACTAACTTCCTACTAGGACTGAATATGGGCATAATTTATACAACAGTTAATCAAATAAGAATATGAGATAACTCACTTTATTTTCCTTGATAGTTGGTATATGCCTGTTCCTGCCATCATAACATTCACGCTGAAGAGATTCCAGTTTTTCTGCATCCAGGAGTAAGTAATCAAGAACTAGCATTTATTCCGGAAAATATATCAGGAGCTGATTCAGGAATTGCATCCAAGGAAGAACGGGCCACTTATATAGCACTACCAACTAAGGTAGGTCAAGTAAATTACAAGGTGATTCAGTAAGATACTTTTGAATCTACTGCCAAATAACCGACACAGAACAGCTGACCAACAAAAAGAGTTCCCGAAAGTCGCTGAATATATAAATTTTTTCATGCATATCAATGCATTAGATCTGAACCACCAAGGAGGGGGCAAATTTGAACAAGAAGACTGCTAAAGAGTGGAATTCAAAGAATATCAAGAGAATCCATTAAGGGGACAAACAGAAAACAATGACTAGAAGCCAGAAGAGAAGGCAATCAAAAACAACTTCTTTCAAAAGAGGGAATATGAACTCTTGATGCTATATAAACCCTCAAGTTTCTACCCTGCAAACAAACGACGGAAACAACTCTTTTTCTAGAGAGAATCAACACCTATCTACCCTCATTTGTACAAGGAGAGAGAGGCACTTGTATTACACTGAGACAGTCGACAACCAGCAACATTTATGAATTTAATCACGAAACTAGAATACAAACTTTTGAAAATTAGCCCTAAATGCTAGCATAAAGCGTGACAATGTATTTCCAACTGCAGAAGATATAATACAGAAAATTAAATGTGAAAAAGAAATAGAAAGTCCTTTGAGGAAAAGGAAAGGACAGCCTAGATTCTTAACATTATTAAATGGAGCTGTTTTCATAACAAGTTCCTAAAAGTTGTTCTCCAAAACCGTCGTTGAGAAACATATTTGGCCTGTGTTCCACATTATTGAAATATGTTTTGATACTGTAGTTAGAATAATAATTGGATTCCAAGCCAAGGCAAACTCTTCAATATAGCATAGCACACAAAGTATCAAGCAAAATTTCCTGTTCGCCTCAGGACAATTCAAAATCTAAAAACAACACAATCATCCAGAAAATTTGTGCCTGCATTATAATCTAATAATAGTAAAAACAATTTCAATGACAAAACATGTGTCCGCCTTTACATTCTAGGCTAACAAAACACAGCCTCTCCCTCACATTATATGATAGGAATGAAATAAATTATTTTCTGTTAACCCTAAAGCTTGAGACTCTAATAGAGATGAAGCTCACCGGAGTGATCACCATGCTGTATCTTGACCAGATTAGACCAGTGGCTGTCACAGCTGTGCGCCAAGTGAGAGATGAGAGACAAAGTAACTTTAGTAAAGCGGTATAGGATGAGAATATTAAGAGGTTAGCCATTTTTTATCCCCCAAAACAATGGCTTACCGATTTGTTGGGGATAAGAAACTTTTTCGGGTGGTTTAGAGAAGTCAGCAATATTGGCAATGCTAATTCCCCATTTGAAAGTCGGCGCCCAAAAATGAACTTCACAAATAAACATATTCATATGAATATAATAACTTATTTCGCCATATGGAAACGGTATAAACAAAAACAACTGAGCCTTAATTCTAAGAATTTGGGATCAGCTTTATGGAACCAAAATAGGATATCATGTCAAATAGCTAAGTGAATTTTCCTAAACAACTTGTTCCAATCTAAGGCAACTTGCTCATCAATATTGAAAAAATTTGGGACCTAAAATAAAATTATACCTATGGTTCATGCACAAGTTTTTCCACTACATTTCATTACATTAAAATTGACACAGTTTCCGGAATCTTTTAGCTGGAGTGTTGCCTACAACCACCATATAGGCTAATTCTTTATTTTCGACTTCCGACTATTGTAACCACATTTTTCTTAAGTGAAAGGAAAGGAAATATACACAAATTCCGGTAGAAATTGAGAGTTCATTTCACCAGCAGAATGACAATTAAGTTTCATTGTCAAAGTCCTACTTAATTTCTTTCTAAAAAATTGGGGGGCAAAAATCTCATTTTATAACCCAAGACCAGTCTAGAGGCATCTATAAAGTTAACTACATAAAATCCCATTCCCCACAATATCATATCATAATTAAAAAAGTATGCAAACCAAATCAAAATTTCCAAATATCTTGTTTTTTCCTTTTTGGAGAGGAAAAAAAAAATCAATTGGCTTTAACCATAGTAAAATACAGGACGAAAATTGAACGTCTTAGAGACGGGTTCAATTCAATCTTTTTTTCAAAATTTTGTCCCAAATCCTCGACAGATTACATTTTATGCAACAAAATTCCACGCAAAAACATTATTTTTATTTCAAAATAAATGTCTACTGAATTTAAAGGGTAAAGGTTAAAAAAGTGAATTATAAGCTAAATTTATGGTACATGTGAAAAATGAACACTTTTTCACTACCCTCGTAAGTATTCGGAAAATGAAAATTTTTAAGCTACACGCATTTACTTGCGGATATTAAAAGGTAAAAATTTGCCAATTTGGTATGGTTTTAAATCATCAAAATTGACATAGACAAGAACAAAAAACAGAAAAAGGAGCGCAACTTGCCTATTTGACTACCATTAAGAGCATATACATATGTATATATATATATATATATCAACTTGTTTTAGGGCCGGCTGGGTGGTTCCAGATCGCTTGAAGCTTTGATGTCGCCATGGACTGACTCTCTCTCTTTCTCTCTCTCTCTCTCTCTGCGTAGCGAAATCGAATCGAATAGACATTACTGTGAACCTGTAATAAAAAGGTTTTCTTAAATTACTCTTTTAGGACCTGAATCATAGGCCTCATCCCACTTTGGTTCACCACCTTTATTTTATTTTTACCAATGGACTGAGGGTATGTTTGGTGGTTGCGGTGCTCTAGCTTATCAACTTTTTTACTTAAAAGTTTGACACCATTTAACTGTTCAACTTTTAAATTGAAATTATTTGTTATTTTGGCATAAATAAATTGGAAATTTTAATTTGTATGCTTCTAGCTTATCTCTCAAACAAAAAAAAAAAAATTAGACTTATTTACTTAAAAGCTAACAATAGGTAGGGGTATCCATTTGGCGTGCATGGTCCACTGCTGGTCCCAACACGGGCTGGCAGATTTTCCTGATCACAGGACATGCATGCTTGCTAGTCACAGGTTTGTGCGCTTTTTAGGAAACATATAGCCTGTGCAAAGTAGTCAATTCACATATAAGGTCAGTCGACTATCTATATCAAGGAAGGATAAAACCAATCATATTCCCAATTCATTACTCATACTAATTCTAATACAGGAAATGTCAGTTGACTGCCATAGGGTTGCAGGATAGGCTTGCAAGCCGGACTCTCAGGTCCATTATTGTCCTGAACCCGCAGCGGGGTGAATGCAAGGCGAGTTGTGGGTCAAATGTAGGTCGCGGGTCCACCCACAAACTTGCAAGCCAAGTGAACACTGCTACCAATGTGTATTACTTTCCAAATATTTTTTAAAATAAATGTATTAGTGTTACAAATTTTTATTTTAAATATATCACCGATCCGTGCTGAAATGTCTAGTGGTTCTTATAAATGGGTCGCATGTCCATCTAAAATTCCAGGTTCATTTTGAATTTGATCCGAAGGCCGGAATGGAAGTAATTTTGCTAATATTTTAACCATCAAATCTTATTTTAAAACGATTCAATGGCTGAGTGAAAGATTTGATCATGTTTCAAATTCTATATTTCTCTCTATTTTAATATTATTTTTCGGTTAGTTGTGTGTCTTTGCAAATAGGTCTTTTGTAAGTATAATATAATATGGCATGCATATTCTAAAAAATTCAATTTACGCAATCATTTTGTTACGAGACAATCAATTTGCTGTCCCAAGGCAGGTTATGAAAATATCGTCACATTCACAATGAGATACATATAGGTTCTGATAAATTGATTAATTAATTACAGTATTTTGTATATAGGGATTTATTATTTATTTAAATAAATATGTAAGTAATCGGGCTTTCACTTCGACTACATGAACATGGTAACAAAATTATTTACAAATGTATAATTTATTAATCAATCGAGAAAAATCCATGTCAAACTCCTTGGAGGACCATTGATCACAAGAGTCCGTCTTTCAGGAAAGAAATATTGCTTGTTAATTTGGTAAAAAAAAATTAAAATAATAAATGATAAGATGTAACGAAGAGTAAAGGCGTCGGAAAATGCCTTTTTGAGGCAAAATTCACAAATCAGCATCCTTCTAATTACATGAGATCAGATTAGTTATTATTTTTTTTAATATTCTCGATATGATAATAAACTGTTAAAATAAAACTACACTTTAGGAGCTGTTTCCATTGTTACAGCGATCTAAGAGTTTTTCCACCAACTTTTCTAATTTAATTTCTACATTTTACTTTTAAAAAAATTATTTATTTTACTAGAAATTCAAATTTTAGAAATTGCCGACACTAGTCTTTCCATAAAATTTGAAAAAAAATTGTTAAAATAATTATATACATATATATATATATCATATAATAAAATACAAAAATATATTTTTCCGAACCTTAACTAAGGTTTTATAATTTTTATGGAAAAAAAAATTATCTTTTCAATAGAGAAATTATAAATAGTAGATTTTTCTATTGATAAATCTATTGTAGTATTAATTTTTAAAATTTGAGAAATATATAAACAGTGGTGCCACATTTGTTATTAAGTGTGGAGAAATTTTGATTTAGAAATACTATGGGAATGCTCTAACTATACTGCCTGGAGATTAATTACACTTATTTCTATGCATACACAAACTGAGATATACAATGGAGAATATAATAGAATGCCAAGGACATATATGTATGCATAACACATATATAAGGCCAGTTCATGATTAAAGAGGAACAATACACAAATTAAGTGTTGAAAAGCAAAGTTGTAAAATACCATTTATGCAACCAAATTGCGAGAAGAAGCTCTTTGCAATTTTATGGTCTACGCGTTTTTTTGCGACTCCTTTGGATGAGTTCAGTATGACTCATTGCAAGTATGGCTCATCGCAAATATAGTATGTAATATTTTGTTAATTCTATTTGGAAAAAGCAATAACATATATATATTTGTGATGGGTCGTACCAAACTTACCTTCCACAATTTTCACGGTAGCACACAATGAGCCCGCACGTTTGGAAAGAGCATGATGGACAACCGTTTATGCAGTCGCTATCGGAGAAGAAGCAAAAGGCAACGGTTCTGTCTCCGAATGACTTCTGAATCAATAGATGCTTCGTGGCGGATGTTGTTGCTGTCTCTCGTTGCGCATCGGCTACAAAAATAATAAATTAAAATACTTATTAATTGTATGCATGCACATACGTGCTTAAACTAAGGAGCCGACTTCCATACAAAAATAAAATCAATTTTATGTATCGGTACCAGAATCAATTATGGTCATACAATTTTGATAAGATTGATGTTGAAAAGGTGGTTCTGGTTTTCCCTACGTCGTTTGTTTAAGCGGTTTTTAGTGTAATTTGTAAATTATTTTCTTGCATTGCCGCAAAAATACTGCTTTCTGGTATTGTAGCATTTTCAGTACTTAGATAGCGTGGAAAAGGATTTCTTACCAAAATATTGTACAAATGAAAATTTGAAAATAATTAAAAAAAAAGTAGAGGAGAGGAAGTTTTGTACCCGACACAATGATAAGAAGAATTGCAAGAAATAAAATCTTGAGTGAAATATTGTCCATATTTTCTAATATTTATTTAGTAAATATGGAGTATGGAATGATGCACTTCCCTAAAGCCCTATAAATAGGGAACTTATGCTCATATATGCAAAGATTGATGGTAAAGTAACTATAGGGAAATTTAAATAATATTAAATAAATAAATATCATCTCCGTGCTCATACAAATGAATTTTGATATCTGTTTATTTGAATATTTTTGTGGATGTATATTTTGATAAAGTAATACCTCTTATTTATAAACAAAGTCAAATACTCAATTCGTTCTTATCATTTTATCCACTATCTATCATCAAGATAGAGTTGATAATAACAAATCAGATATGAAAATCATTGTCTTGACTTATTCAAGAGTAACAAATTGTAACTAGTGTCAAAATAAGAATAAGTCTAACAGTCTCTCACTTGGTATGTATGTTACAAATTCACGAGATTGTTTGACTTGATTTGGCCATGAATAGAAACTTTATTTTCTAAACAAATAAAGATAACAATAGGATCATTGTGGTCATGCAAAAATTTCGTCTTTTATTATTCCTCACATGTATCACACAAAGTAATCATCAATTAAAGAAAACAACGGATTGTACATCAAAAAATAAATACTTTACTGTGCACAAATAAACTTAATTTTTTTTCTTGAAATAAAATCCAAACACAACAATTTAAATAGAAAAGGAATTAGTCAATCAGATACTATCTACATTACTAGAGTAGATCTTTACTGTAAGTATTTTGTCATGGGATTAACAATCATTGAGCGTGTACCGGTGTACTCAATGACTACATGTTGCTATTTGATTCTATATCATTATCTTAACTTATTCAAGAATAACAAATTCTAACTAGTGCCACGAATATGAATTAGTCTAGCAATCTCCCATTTGGCACGTATGTTACAATTTTAAGTGATTGTTTAACTTGATATGGCTATGGATAGGAACTCTATTTTCTAAACAAAGAAAGCTAACAATGGGATCGTGGCGGTCATGCAAATATTTCTTCTTTTATAACTTCTTACATGTATCACACAAAGTGACTTTTAATGAAAGAAAACAAACTTTAGACTTCCTACAACTCATTCAGGGTCTCAAAAGTCACAATAGACTTTACATTAGAAACACAAATACCTCCTTGTGCACAAATAAACTTAACTTTATTTCATGAAATAAAATCCCAACACAACAATTTAAGTAGAAAACAAACTAGCCAATCTTATACTATCAACATGACTTGAGTAGATCTTTATTGTAAGTGCTTTTGTTATGGGATCAACAATCATTGAGTGTGCACCGGTGTACTCAATGACTACTTGTTGCTTTTGATTTCATCTCTAACAGAGAGATACTTGACATCAATTTGTTTGGAGTTATTTCCTAATTTATTGTTCTTTAAAAAGAACATTGCTGCTGAGTTGTCACAGAAAATCTTTATTGGTCTTAATATAGAGTCCACAATACGAAGTCCTATAATAAATTTTTTTAACCACTTGGCATGTGAAGTAACGTCAAAACAAGCTATGGATTTTGCCTTCATCATTGGCGATGCCATTCTCCAAGATATAACTCCTCCAACCAATAAATAGACATACCCAAAGAGGGATTTTCGTGAGTCTAAATATCTTGTAAAATCAGAGACTGAATAGCCAATTATTTATAGGTTGTCTAGATGATTGTAGGTGAGCATGTACCCATTGGTTCCTTGTAAGTATCTTAAAACTTTTTTTTGCAGCTTTCCAATGTTCCATGCCAAGATTACTTTGATATTTTCTTAACATTCCAACTGTAAACACTATATCGGGTCTGATGCTACATCTTACTACTAACCACAAAAGTATATGGAATATTTTCTATCTGTTTACTTTCCAAATTATGTTTTGGACATTGATCAAGTGAGAACTTGTTATCTTTCATTATAGGTGCAACATTAGGTGTACATTGACTCATCTTATATCTTTTTAAAATATTTTCAATGCAGGCTTTATGAGAGAGACTTAGTTTCTTTTGGTGTTTATATCGATAAATCTCAATGCCTATGATATAAAAAGGCTTCACCTAAATCCTCTACTTCAAAATTTTTAGAAAGAAATGTCTTAATATCATGTAACAACCCATGATCATTAGTTGCAAGTAGTATGTCATCCACATAAGAATTAAAATTATGAACTTGCTTCTTCTGACCTTAAGGTATATGCAATTATCAATAATATTTTCCACAAAACCAAATGAGGTAATTATATTGTGAAATATTAAGTACCATTGATAGGAGGCTTGTTTCAACCCATACATGAATTTCTTTAACTTACAAACCAAATGATTGTTTTTACTGGAACAAAATCCTTCAGGTTGAAACATGTACACCTCTTCTTCTAGTTCTCTATTTAAGAATGTCATTTTCACGTCGATGAGAAAATTCAAAATGAGCTACTAATGCCATGACTATCCTAAAAGAATCCTTTTTGGATACTGGTGAAAATGTCTTTCCATAATCTATGCCTTTCATTTGAGTAAAAACTTTGGCAACAAGTTTATCTTTATATTTTTCAACATTATCATTTGAGTCCCTTTTAGTCGTATAAATCCACTTACAACCTACCATGTTGACTCTTTTAAGTAATTCAACGATTTCGCAAACTTGATTTTTAGCTATTGATTCCATTTCTTCACTTATGAAATTATACCAAAGCTGAGAAATTTTCCCATTTATGACTTGTGAAAATGATACAAGATCATTTTATGTCCAACATCAAAATCAGACTCAATGACAGATACATAGTAATCGTAAAAAATGGTCGACCTTCTTTCTCTCGAGGATTTTCTTAAACTTGTAGCGTCAGCTACATTTGGTTGAGCAATAGGTTCAATGTTAATATGCTCTTGTTGAGGTGGAAATTGATCCTGCATTGGTTCATCACAACTATCTAGTTGATATTCTTAAGAAACAATCAAAATGCCTATATAAATGGAGATTTTTTGTGTATATTGTAATTCCTCCTACTCAATAACGTGATGAACAAAATTCCTCTAACATTGTGTTCCTCAACAAATTTTGGTGAATGAAAGGGACAATAAAATATACAACCTTTTGATTTTTCAGCATATCCTATGAAATGCTTACTGATTGTCCTTGGATCTAATTTCTTTAATTGTGGATTATGCACTCTAATTTCAGCTACACAACTCTAATGATTTAAACTAGGTTTTCATCATTTTTACAACTCAAAAGGAGTTTTAGATGAAACTTTATTTAGAATATACACTACAACTTTTAAGGCTTCAGCTCATATTGACAATAGAAGAGTAGATTGATTGATCATACTTCTAACCATTTCCATAAAAGTACAGTTTCACTTATTGACTACACCATTTTCTTGAGGTGAACTAGTTAGAGTATATTGGGCAACAATGCTCTCATTCCTTAAATAATCTATTAATGGGCACTTCATTTGACCTAACTCTATGTACTTATCATAGTACTCTCCACTCCTGTCTGATCTCACGATTTTAATTTTTTTTTCATTTTGTCTCTCTACTTCTATTTTGAATATTTTAAAGACATCTAATGCTTTTTACTTATGAAATAATAGATAGAGATATGTGTGGTCATCAATGAATGAGATAAAATATCTCTAACCATTAGTACAAAGTAGAAAAGGTCTACAAATTTCTATGTGTATAATTTCAAGAATCTCATTACTCCTTTTGACACTCTTTTTGGTCTTGGTGGTTTGCTTTCCCTTTATACAACCCACACAAAAACCAAAGTTAGAAAAATCAAGAGTCTTTAGAACTCCATAATTAACCAATCTTTTAATTCTTTGTTTTGATATTTGATCTAATCTCTTGTGACATAATATTGAAGAGGTTTCATAAAATTTATTTCTTTTAATACCAACATCATTATGTAGGGTAAATAAACTATGCTCATAAGAATAACCCAAGTGCAATTTATACAAACCATTTATTAATGAAACAAAACCAACTTGAATAAAGTTTTTAAACAACTGAAATTCCAAACCATATTGAAATTCAA
>MKEJ01002548.1:0-32746 GCA_001753735.1 Embelia ribes
TGAATTTGCAACAAATTCCCAAACACCATCAGAATTTATCCACTCTCTATCGTTTTGAACAATAACTGATGTATCATCTTCAGTTGCACTTGAAAAGAATTGAAAATAATGAACAAAAGAAAATATATGCAAAGATCAACTAGTGTAATTATTGTATATGCGAAGACCTAGTGCAAACTCGTGAAGAATCAGTGTAGGCTCGTGAAGAACCAGTGCAGGCTCGTGATGAACCCGTGCAGGCTCGTGAATAATTTGAAGTTCTTCAAAATTCTTCGACCTTTCTTCACTAATTTTCATTTTTATAATTCACGATTATTGGTTTTAACATGACAGATGCATCATATTTATAATGTATAACATAAAATGCACATTTCACATATCCATTATCAAATTTACGGTAGATGTTTTCTTCAACTGAGATAAAGAGAGAAAGAGAATGAGAACAAAACAGAGATAGAGCAACGAAGATAGTGAGAATTAGAGAGAGCTAAAGACAGAGGAAGCGAGAGCAAGAGATGAAGGAAAATGGGAAAATATTGAGAAAAAAAAAAAAGATAGAATAAGGTGATTGTGGACATTTTACAACCCCCACAAAAATCATTAACTTGAATTATTTTTGCATTTACTATCACTTGTTGAATTCATTTGGTTAAATTTCTCGTTGTTCTGCTGTATAAGGTACAGGTACTGTATGCAAGTAGGCACCCTCTCTCTCTCTCTCTCTCTCCCATGGCGGACTCCCACTCGCCTCCTTCGGACCTCCGATTATGCAGCTCCGCCGCGAGAGACGCGATTTCCCCCTCCGGCAGCGGCGGATTGAGCTCCTCCGCCAGGTACAAGTTGCTGTCTCCGGCGAAGCTCCCGATCTCTCGCTCCCCTTGCATCTCTCTCCCTCCTGGAATCTGTCCGACGTCGTTTCTCGAGTCCCCTGTTCTCCTCTCCAATTTGAAGGTCATATATATATTATACATATACGCATATGGTTCCTTTGATTGCAACTTTTAAGTTAATAAGCTAGGTTTTTTCAACATTGAGAAAAAATATGAATAAATCTAGTTTAAAGCAAGCTCATATTAAAAGCTGGACTGCATTTACAGTTCACTCTTTAGAAAAAAAAAGCCACAAAAAAAACTTGAGCTCGAAAGCTTAAACAAAAAACCCATTAAGGGCTTGTTTAGTTGTGATTTTTAAGCTAAGTGTTTATGTTTTTTCCGTTTAAAAGCTGGAAACTTATTTGTTGTTTTGGCATAAATATGCGAAAAGTTTTAAACTTTAATCATTCCGCTTTTTTCTTAGGCAGAAAAAAGGTAGTTTTTTTTCCTTAAGAGTTGAATTGTATCTTGATGCATAGCTTCAAGCTAAATTTACTTGTTGTTTTGACCTATATAAGCCGAAAGCTATAAGCTCATCCTTTTTTTTTCTTGGCCAGTAAAAGATAGTTTTTTGACTTAAGAGCTGCAACAAAATAAACCCAGAATTTCGTATTAGTTGTAATTGTTTCAGTAGCTTTGGTTATAGCTTCGGTTTTCGATTTCCTTTCAGTTTTCAGTTTGGCATTCATTAGTTAATGTTTGTTTAATTGATCTTAACAACATTCACACTAGACTTTTTGAATAGAACACGTCTCTCGTTTCATTTCTTAAAATGAGAAATCTGGAATAAGAAATGTGCAACAGCAGAGTTTCTGTTTCTGAAAATGTCAAGAAAAATGATTTAGTTAATTTCTAAATCTGGAAATGTACTATGCATCACTTGTAAAAAATATCTTTTCCCACCAAAACTATAAACGTTAGTTAAAGATTACGCAAAAACATTAATGTCATACATGATTATTCCAATTGGTGCACATGATTTTATAGAATATTGATTTTTGTAAGAGAAATGACTTTCTAGGAGGCCAGATTACGATATTAAATGAGAATGACTGGTGTAAAAATAAGATTTATACGTTTACTTTGGACATTGTTAAAGATTATTAAATGCACAAAGATTCTAGGTGTTAACTCTTGACATATTTATTAATGAGTTTATGGACAGTATTACTCTTTTAGCTATTCATTATTAGCTCAGCTCATGCAATGGATGTTCTAATATCACAGTAAATATCATGGGGAATTTTTCTCGATTTTGTCATGGAAGGTGACGTGATATGTCTTTCCGTCAAGCAAATGGGATTGTTTTTTTATATACACCGTTGGTTTGAGATACTGAATAGGAAAAGTTGGGTTCGTTTCTCCACTTCACAATTTATTGCACTAATGTTTTTAGTTGATTGCTTGTTATGAATTTCCGTTTTAGTTTTTATGCTGGGACCATTTGATTCTTATGCTTGCATTGCAGCATAAAACAATACTGTTGTTTATGGAATATGCGCATCCATTATAACTTCTTGCATATTGTCTTGCTGCCAATATCTCAGACTTTTCCTTTTCTTTTGGCTTCAGTGTTGTTTTCTGTACTCCGTGAATCTGCCTTTTCGTTTGTGCTTGTCCCTTTTAGTATTTTATTGTCTCTCTACTATGTTCTTCTTTTGTTAGTTGACATATGAAGGAAATGGATGTAAAGAGAACGACACAATCATTGACGACTTTTAAAATTATTATCAGTTAAAATTCTCCAATCGTTGTCTTTTAGGACATGGCTTTAAGTTCTTGCTTTGATGTATTTAACGTGACTAGTTTTCGCTTGAAGTGTATGTGTATGTGAGGACGGAGGAGATATCTGACTAATAATCGGTGAAAACTGCAGGCTGAGCCTTCTCCTACTACTGGTTCGTTTATTAATCCTCAACTATGGCATGGCGGTAGCCCTGGTTTCTCATTAGCTGCAAATTGCTCCAAAAATGATACAGTTGATGAAAGAAAAAATGATTCTTTTGAGTTTAAACCAGACGCTTCAGCTGGTTCTGTTCGAGGATTGCCACCTGTGAGTCCTCAATGAAATCTCAAATGTTCTATTACTGTTCTTTTGCTAGTCAAGGATATGCATAAATGCGTAGTGCTTCAGAAATTACAAAGATTGTTTAATTAAGCGGATGTAGATCCCGCTATTGCTTATCATGCAGTGGAAATCACAAAACATTTAAATTGTGTTTATTATTTTCTATCTTCAACTACACTTGTGCGACCCATAGGGAAAATACTTAAACCAAGTGATAGATAGAATTGTTAGAGCATCGAGCTTACAAGAACATTACAAGCATATTTCTCAGTTAATAATATGCTTGTTGTTAAGAAGTTGCGGACACAACACAACACGGGTGCTCTTACACAAGATTTCTTTAAGAAACAGGATACCCGGGAAAATGCTGAAAGCTAGAGTTTATTTTATGATGTAGGAGTTCCGATAATTTCAAGTTTATTTGAACAATATTAACATTCCCCTTCCTACTCCTCTTTCTCTTTTCTCTCTTTCAAAAAGAAAGTGCAATGTTTGTTTTTTAATGATTTTAGTTTGATGCATGGAACTTTTGCTCCTACACTCTGATTCAGGCCTATTATGAAATGCTATTTTTTTCACTTAAGAAATCTCTGGTACTAACTACCGTAGAAATGAAACGGATGATCAAGTTCAAACCCATTTTCAGTCTCAACCATTTGGATCAGCAAATTCTATTACAAATGAGATGACATCTTCGAGAAATGAATCAAGTCTTCCTTCCCCTGTTCATCCGTTAGCGATTGTATCTGCTGTAGTTGATTCTGAAGATATGAAGCAAGGACTGGCCTTAACTAGTGGGCTTAAAGCATCACAATCTGACCATAAAGATATAGGCCATTCAGTCACTGTGGAGAGATCATCTGATGATGGCTATAATTGGCGGAAATATGGGCAAAAACTTGTGAAAGGGTGTGAATTTCCACGAAGTTATTACAAATGCACGCATCCTAACTGTGAGGTGAAGAAAATTTTTGAGCGCTCTTATGAAGGGAAAATAACTGAGATTGTGTATAAGGGTACACATGATCACCCCAAACCTCTACCTGCACGTCGATTTACTGCTGGTGCTATCATGTCCATCCAAGAACAGACTGATCATGTCTCGTCCTTGGTCTCTGGAGAAGGTAAGGAACAAACTTAATTTTAGCTTGTCCAATTAGTGACCACTATCTGCTGAAGTAATTACTTTTGGTTTTCCTTTTTTTCAGACAAATCTGCTATGTATCGCCTCAATTCTCGTAATAATGACCCAAATGGGACTCCTCAGCTATGTCCTCGCGAAACCAATGAAAATTGTTTGGAGGGTTCGACTCAGTTGAATGGCATTAACAAGGAGGGTGATGAAGATGATCCCTTTTCAAAGCGAAGGTGAGATGCATCAGACTTTACTCCTTAGTGTTTTTCCCTTTAGTTGCATTTTTGATTCAGTAATTTACTCCTATGAACTGTTAATATAATCTAACAGCAAGTTGGATGAAATGTGCATTGATGTTACCCACGTGGTTAAGCCCGTCCGTGAACCCCGAGTTGTTGTTCAGACTGTGAGTGAGGTTGATATATTGGATGATGGATATCGATGGCGTAAATATGGCCAGAAGGTGGTGAGGGGTAATCCTAATCCAAGGTATGTCTCAGTTACCTTACCTGTGTACATTCCTTGGGATTATCATCTATTGTGAACTCCACTTTCTCCAACTGTTTTGTCATATTGAAATTTTAAGCGTGCTATGCTTGGTTCTCCCTGCAATTTTCCTATTCGAAGCAACTTGGGCAGAACAGATTGAGAAAAAACCAATTAGAAAAGCTTTCGCATTGAGATAAAATTTCCTTAACAAAAAAAAAAAAAACAAAAAAACAAAGAGAACAATCGGCAATGCTGGGCCTGTTTGGGATTGCTTTTTGTGGTTGCTTATGCTTTTTTTTCTTGGAAATTGTAGCATGAGGTGTTTGGTAAACTATAAAGTGCATGCTTATAATAATCTGTTTCTACTTTTTTAATGGTGTTTTTGGAAGCAGTCTTAGGAGTGTTTTAAAAACCTGTTTCTGTTTTTTCTTTCATTAATTACCATAATAACCTCGGCTATATTTATTGCATTTCCCATATATCCCTACTTTTGTCTTTTTACAATAAAAGCGCCACTTTACTAAATACTACACTACTTTCAAAGCAACTAAAAAAATTTACTCAACAAACACTAGGATTATACCTGCTTTTAGAATGAATTTTAAAAGCAGCTTTAAGAAGTTGATTTTAAAAAACACCATCATTCCCTAACTAAGCCTTAGTTATAGGCAATCATATGGTTCACTTTCTTGAAAGAGAAAGGTTGTGAGAGTGGACTTGTGTGTTAATTCCATGAAATTTCCTCAGCGATTATCATTAATGTTGTGGCATTCAGAAGTGCCAAAGAGTTGAATATTCCTTAGTTATATGAGAACCACGTTTTCCCTTGTAAAAGCATTTTGTAGATTCCTATTTGAATCATAGAGATTTATAATATTAGATGGATATGTTAGTAGGAAAATGTACTGGGATATATGCTTTCCTCTTCAAAGAGCTTGGACATGAGGACATTTTCTACCGTCACCACCAAATTCTTGTGTCCAAGTCGGTTGAAAAATTATGCCAAGTTGAGTTATTTTCCTTGGTGTTTATGCCGTGGTATATATGCCATGTTAGAATCTGCGATTTGAAGCGTGAAATTCAATTATTACTTAGTTTTATTAGGAGATTTCCTAGAATCTGCTATTTGAAGCGTGAAATTCATTTATTATTATCTTCTATATATGTTTTCTTCATGTGCTGCAGGAGTTATTACAAGTGCACAAATGCAGAATGTCCTGTTAGGAAGCATGTGGAAAGGGCATCTCACGATCTCAAAGCCGTTATAACTACATACGAGGGAAAACACAATCATGATGTGCCCATTGCTAGGAATAGCAGCCATGACATAGCTGGACCAGGGCCGGGACCAGGAGCTGAACCTGCAAATAGTAACCCACTGTGGGGGGTCAGACCAAATGGGAACGATTCCGTTAGCCTTAATCTTGTGGTTGGGATTACCTCCGTTTCCGAAAACAGACCGAATGAGAGGCAACAGGTAGATCCAGGGCCCATGCGATTTCAGGGCAACAGGGCTGGATCAATATTTAACGTTGTTCAATTGTCTCCTATGTCAACATTCTATGGTGTTGTAAATGGTGGTTCGTACGTTTCTGGAGAAAACCATGTAATACATGAATTTTCGACTCCTGCCCTCAACCATTCTTCTAATCAATACCCTCAAAACTTGGAAGGAGTACCTTTGGGCCCATAGATTGTGTTACCGTGTACTAAAATGGAATCGTTGCGGTGCTTTATTTCTGATGATGGCTTACCAGCTGTGTTGTTTTCTTCATATGTTGCTATACAACACTAATCTCGTAGCTTTGGGAAGTTATGTACTAATTGTGGTTAGAATAGGCAAATTTTCTGACGCCACCGGTGTATATAACTCGATAAAGTGGTTGACATAAAAGAAGCTTGGTGTGATCATTTTGGGTATAACCTTTTCTTTTTGGTCTCATGTAAAGATTACTTGTATTTATATCGAGTGCTTGCCATTGGGATCTATTTTCAGTTAATTGCTTTTGATCTGTAATGTTAACGGTATGTGTTTTGTACGCTATATTCTGATTATTTGTTTTACGGTTTTCGGAGATGGATGACAAATTCTGTAGTCGATATCTTGATACCGAATAGTTGATATCTTGTATCTTTTCTTGCTTGTGTTTCTAATAGTTGATTGATATTATCAGTGAGCAGAAACATTTGAGGTTGTATCTGTATCAAGTTTTCCCCATTGGGATCTATCCTATATTTGGCCTTTTTACGATGACAGTGTTTCTTTGGTAGTAGCAAGTTACAATTTTTTATCTTATTTGCTTAAAAATTAGATAATGTTTGGCTGTTCAGCTTTTAAGCGCAGTTTTTAAGCTCAACTTATTTTTTGTTTTGGTCTAAATAAGTTGGAGGTTTCAAGTTGGACGAACATAGAAAAGAATTAGTTTATTTGCTTAAAAATTGAAACCAAACAAACCTGGATGAATGCTAGTGATTTTCACTATGTGTTTCTTAAAGTTGTTTTTAAATTTTGATAAATTTTTTTTATTATAAAAGCAAGTACAATTCTAGTATATTTAGTAAATAAATTCTAAAAATTTATGTTTGCGTAGTATTGCTTTTCTATTGTAAAAAGATAAAATAAAGATTGATATGTACGAGGAGTTTTGAAAATATAACTTGAGTCAAGATCTTGGACCCTAATCCAATCTTAGAATTGGATAAGGACGGGTCTAACGTGTCATGCGCAACCAACTATTAATCAAGGTCCATGTCCCAAGCTCGGATTGGCTTGGCCCGGCCCAGCCGGGCAACTGGACAACCTTTGTGTGCGATGTATTATATTACATCTCTTACATGCACATGATATTGTATATATACAACCTATTAACTCTTTTCAATATCTCATTTTGAAACCAATTTTCATTTATACAATTTATAGTTTTGAGGATGTAAATATATCGTCTCGAAACTCGCATTACAAGTTTTAAAACTCACCCAATAAAGACTAAAAATATTATGTGGATCCCACATAAAAAGAGCTCAAAGCTAATTGCTTTTACGAGTTATAATCTCATAAATATAAACGGAAAATAATAAATTTCCAAAACATTGTAGATAAAAAAAATTCAAAGTAACATCATCTAAATATTTTAAATTAAAAAAACACTTTCACGACTTTGCAGATTTTCAAATCTATTTTGAATTGAAGAGACAGCTTGATCAACAACATATTTAATCCTAAAACACTCCTCAACTGTTTGTGTTTCACAATAATTATTGTTTTTTAAATTCCTCTTTTTTTGGCGATTTCAAAAATTTTTAAAATGATAGATTTTTAAATTTTATTTTGAAAATTATATTTGTGTTTTCAATTTTCTTGAGGAGCAGCTTATTTTGAAATGGATGTTTTAGATACCTATGGGAAAGTGTTTAAAAGAATCAGCAATTTTGAACACGAAAAAGACTGCAAGATTATCGCGCACCATCTTGTGCGAGGAAACGATTCGAACTTTGGCTTTGGGTTCCGACGATTTACTCCCCGAATTCGTACAGCGCGCAAAAATGGAAGTCAAACCTTTCGCTCCAACAGAATTTACAAATATCGCGCCCATACTACATACCTCATTTCAAGACCAATACCAGTCGCATGGGCTAGAGAACAAGTTAGGGAATGCTATTTCAAGGGCACACGATCCTCGTCGGAGTCCCAAATCGAAGTGTGTAGGTTTTATATATGTAAGCACACAAGAATAATTGTAAGTTCTTTCACGTACGGACTTTCAAAGGAAGCAATTTACCTGGTTATCGCCTCGCTGTTGAAGCTTTATTTTGAGAAATATGTGAAGAAGCGAATGACTGGAGCGTTCATTATCGAAAGCCAAAGGTATAGTATGCCTCGTTTTCGCCTGTCGAAGCTCCTTTCTCGGTTGAAAAACCTCTATTTAATTGATAGGTATGATTTTGGTAGTTCAAGTATTTGTTGAAACTTTTGTACAAGGAAGAGCTATTTACGAGAATATGTAAAGCAACAGACGAGTAAAATATTGGACAAGAAAGAACTTACTGTTTTATTACTTGAAATTTTTTTATTTATTTTCTGCTTAATTTTAAATGAAAATTACTATACTTATTTATACTACTCCACAATCAAAATGGATGGTGTAGTTTGATTTAATACAAGGGCTGACATTGTACATACAGAATTCTTATCAAGGTTATTTCAAAAAGATTTAATATATTTTACAATTAATTTGGAAACTCTTTTAGTAAAAATCTAAATAAATATTTAGATTTTTCTGCTTTCTAATTGGGCTTATAAGCTTTACAAACAATACTAGATATAACCATAGACCCAAGTACAAAATACAAAAACACAAGTACAAAATCTATTTATGACCTAACAAATATTATCATAACTCAAACTAAGTTTAGTTTTCAACATCCCCTTGTTATGGACCAAATGTTAACGTGTTTGAATGGTTTTGTAAAAATATTGGGAACTTGATCTTGAGTCTTGATATACTTCACTTGAACTTTTTTCTTCTCAATGCACTCTTGAATGAAATGGTAGCAGGTATCGATATGCTTGCTTTGATTATGAAAGAAGAGATTCTTAGCAAGAGCTATTGCGAATTTGTTGCCAACAAATATTTCGGTAGTTTCTTGTTGCAGCATGTTCAACTCATTTAACAAGTTTCGAAGCCAAATTGCATGACAAATGGAAGATACAGCAACAACATATGCAACCTCATACGTTGAGAGCGTAACATTGGTTGCCTTTTCGAACGCCATGTAAAAGTTGCATCTCCCATATAGAAATAAATCCGGTTGTACTTTTTTGATCATCAACATCGCCACCTCGATCACTATCACTATAACCAATTAACTTGAAATTGTTAGAAGACGAGTAAAGTAATTCAAATTCACTCGTACCTTTGGTGTATCGGAGAATTCGTTTAGCGGACTTCAAATGCTAGTGTTTGAGAGACTTCATGTAGCGACTAATAAATCCAACACTATATAGAATATTGGGCCTGTACACGTTAGGTACCTCAAGTTCCAACTAGGCTCTTGAAAAAATACAATCGAACTTTCTCATCCTCAACAAATTTAGACACGTACCCTAATGCAAGGTGTAGTTATCAACTGCCCACTCGGAGTGTACGGAATAAAACCCCTAAGAAGCATGGAGTGGAAGGAAGTCCGATATATCTCATTTGCGAGTATTTGGTAGCATTGCATATACTTATATACTGGACTAAAAGCGGTTCAAATTGGATGATAAAAATAAAAAATATATTTTTATTGGATACGACTCAAGATTAAAAGACTATAAATTAATATCGAACAAGAGAAAGACTATTTTTTGTATTAGTCCTAATACCACTTTTGAAAATTTTGTATAGGAAAGGATTATCCTTCTGCTATTTAAATAGTCAATTCTTAAAACTAATGGATAAGAAAGGATTGAATAAGGGAAAACTTGATGTTTTATTTCCTTTTTTTTTTTGCTTGGTTATAAATAAAAGTGAATATACCTATTTATACTAATTCACAATCAAAATGAATGGTATAAATTAATTCAATCTAATTACTCTTAAAATTATCAAAATACCCCTATGTAGCACCCATTATTTATTTATTTTTCATTTCTTAAAAATAGAATGTTTAATTATATATATAAATATATTGTACAATATGGTATTTCTCTAAATTTCACAACTATAAGCATTAAAATTGATTAAATAAGGCAATGAAGTTAAGGGTAAAGTGGACTTTCCACATTAAATTCAAACTAGTATTATGACCTAGCGCAAAGTATAATTTCAAATACCTTAGGGGGTATTCTGAAATATTCAAAAATCTCATGGGGGCAAAATGTGATTTACCAAATAAAAAAAAAAAAGGAAAAAACGGTAAGGGCATTTTAGTCATTACTTACAAAGTTCAAAATTTCAAACAGCTCTACAAAAGTACAAAAATAGTCCATCTCTCAACGGTCATCTCATCACACAAAACGCTCTTTCCCCTTCTTCTCCACCATTTGAAAATCTCTCTCTCTCTCTCTCTCTCTCTCTCGATCTCTCCAGGGATGTCAGAAAACCGATTCCTGGGAAGCATATCAGCCTCGTCTCTCCGAAACCTTCTCCCAAAATCAGTAGCCACAAAACACAAAACCATGAACAGCTCCGCAGCTCGCTTCAAACTAAACCCTAATTGCGAAAACACCCCACCGATCGATCCCAATGTTCAGATCGAGGACAAAACCCCTCTCTCTCCTTCAACCCTGAAGCGATCCCCCGAGATTTTACCTAAAAATGCCAATGATTCGGTTATTCATCCTTCAGATCCGCCAGTTAAGGTGAGAGGAAGAGTTTATTTTTATCTTTGAGAACCCTAATTATTTGCAATTTGTTAGTTTTGTTGGAAATTAGCTAGTTTCTATAGCTGAATTTGTTAATTTACCTTAGGGTTTCTAACTGAAGATATAATTATGAAGTTTAATTTTGCTGCTAATTTATAATTCCCCAGATTCTACCCGAACAAGCCGATGATTCAGCAATTAAGCAGGGATTAGCGGCTCCCGCTTCTGATCCGCCTGTTAAGGTTAGAGAATTAGTAAATATTTCACTCCTAGAACCTTATTTATTTGTAATTTGTTAGATTTGTTGGGAATAAAGTGAAATTAGGTTTTTTAACTGAAGATAGAATTTTGAAATTTATTTATGTTTTTGTTGTTAATCATTAAAGTTTTAGACTAGCTAGCTAACAATTTTAGAATAGTTTTCCAACCTCGTTGTTTGGAAGGAACATGAAAATAATGTGTTATTCATAGCTATACGTGCTAATTACTTAGTTTTAACCGCTAAAGTTGTTAATTTGCTTTAAACTTTTTAACTGAAGGTGGAATTATGAAACAGTATGTGTATCTTTTTCACTTTAAGGAACATGAAATTACTTGTTACTCATGCTATATGAGCTAATTGCATAGTTTCCATAGCACAAGTTATTAGTTTACTTTTTAAAATATTTCACAATTCTCCAACCCTGAGTTTTCAAAATTTATTGGATTTGTCTCTAAATTTCAGGAGACTTAAAACTACATGTGTCAGTTTGCTTTGGTTTTGAACTGAGGAAAGGATTGTGATGGTTATTAATCTATTTCTCAAAAGTTGTAACCTAGATAGAGAACGATGAACATTTATTCATGTAATTTCTTAAGATAATTGTTTAGCTCAACCCTAGCTTAGGAGATTATATGGTCATTTTATGACCTAGATGTGTGTTCTTCAATGTCCTTTGGTTTGTTAGGTTGTAGTAAGGATTAGACCAGCTAATACCCATGAAAGAGAAGGAGATCAATTGGTCAAAAAGGTCTCTGATGATATAGTAGCTGTTGGGGATAGAAGATTAACATTTGATTCGGTGCTCGACTCAAAATCAAACCAGGTTTTTGTTTCTCCTTTTGCATTTCTATCTTGTTTTGTATGTAACACTGTTTAAATTCCTTTCTTATTTTGCCCAGAATTTAGTTTCATTGACACTTTAGATCAATGTTCTTGCATTGTCAAAACGAATATCACAACAAAGATGAGTGCAATAAGTAAGAGGAATTTAGTTTGTGAGGTGATGGTTCTTTTTTCTACCAGGAGGATGTTTTTCAGTTGGTTGGTGTTCCTTCAGTTAAAAACGCATTAGCGGGTTACAACACATCGATATTGGCATATGGGCAGGTATCTTTTGTCCATGTTTAGTCGTAGCTTCAGCTTTTTGTATGTTTGTTCTGTGGTTTATGCATAACTACTGTTCATGAGTTTGTAGACTGGAAGCGGAAAGACCTACACAATGTGGGGTCCTCCTAGTGCCATGGTTGACAGTCGGGCAGCCAATCCTGACCAGGGAATTGTTCCACGCATGTTCCAGATGCTGTTCTCTGAGATTGAGCAAGTATGATATCCTAATGTATATTCTGAAATATGTGTATCAGCATTTTAGGCTGCTGTGTTTTATTGTTTCCTTGAACAAAAATTGTTTGTAGGAGCAAGAGAACTCAGAAGGTAAACAGATAAATTATCAGTGCCGTTGCTCATTCCTTGAGGTTAGTGTCTTCTTTATTTTTACAAATTTGAATTTACAGAAGCAAGATCAAATCTTTCAGTTGATTTTTACTTCACAAGAAATTGAGACACTTGATTATGCATGTGTACCCTTTCTGATATCCCATTTGTACAGATATACAATGAGCATATCGGGGATCTATTGGATCCAACTCAACGAAACTTAGAGGTGGGTACTACTCTCACGCCATTTCCTCCTTTCTAAAGAGGTTTTTACTTATTCAAACGATTTGATTCAGCCTTGTGATATTTTAACTGTTGCAGATAAAGGATGACGCAAAACATGGATTTTATGTTGAAAACTTGACAGAGGAATATGTAACCAGTTACGAGGATATCTCTCAAATTCTGATTAAGGTAACTAGACATGCAACTTCCGCTTCTTTCTTTGCTTACTGCTTTATTCTTTGCAGTTTTAACCTTTCATGGTGGCTAATTGTCATAATCTGTCACAGGGGCTGTCAAGTAGAAAAGTTGGAGCAACCACAATAAATTCAAAAAGTTCCAGGTCCCAAATTGTGTTTACATGCATCATTGACTCATGGTGCAAGGTATAGATGAATTGTTTTTTTTATAATTGAGTAGAAATGATATAGCATCTCAACTCTATAGCATGTATTCACATCTCACTAAAAATGTACTATTGTTACATGTTCTATTGTTATGATACATATTCTTTTCAGTCTTTCTGTTTAAGAAAAGATTTCACTATTTACGTACATGTTGCATTGTTGAAATCTGAACTAAGAAAAGACTTCATTATTTACATACCTGTTGCATTGTTGAAATTTGTACTTGGAAAGTCTTTGTACTAAGAATATTTATGTTTTAGAGAAGATTTCAGTATTTCACATGTAAGCATTCAAGAAATATTTACTCAGAAAGTTACTCTAGATAATATCGGTTTTATTGACCTTTGAGATCTATTGTCATTAATTTGATTTGTCATGCGATTTATGTTTTTCTAAACATTACGTTTCCTGTTCTTGAAAATGTTCGCTATAGGGAATGTCATCAAAATGTTTTGGTAGTTCCAAGACGAGCAGAATCACCCTTGTTGATCTCGCTGGACTGGAGAGAAACAAACTTGATGACATTGAAAGGCAATGCCTGAGGGAAGAAAAGAATGTGAAGAAGTCTCTGTCTCAACTAGGGTAATGATGCAATGATTATAGTTTTGCATATCATTTTACTTCCCAGGTTCATTATTTTCAGTAAAATCAATGTTGGTCCAGAAGTTAAGAGTATAGTGTGCTTGATGTAGTCTAGTTATTGAACCATTAAAACTTACAGTTGTGTAGCTGTATCTACAAAATAAGAGCGTAGTTCTCTACATCCTCAACTGAATTGTACCCATTGAGCAAACACTTCTGTTCTGCTTGATTGTTGCAGGCACTTGGTAAATATTCTTGGTGAAGGAACTCCATCTAGTAAACCTGAAGACGTTTCTTATAGAAAGTCCAAGTTGACACATATACTGAAAGAATCTCTCGGTGGAAATGCCAAGCTCGTGGTTATATGTTCCATCTCTCCAGATGACAAGTAATTCACTTAAATCAACATCTTGTACTTTATTTCCCAGCTTATTGATCTAGAGTAACACACATGAAAAAAATGTAGACTATTATTAATTAACGTCCATCTTCAATCTGTATCCAGGAATAGCCCTGAAACATTAAGCACTCTCAGATTTGGGCAACGAGTCAAATCCATACAGAATGAGCCAGTAGTAAATGAAATATCAGAGGATGACGTTAATGATCTGAGCGATCAAATTCGTCAGCTAAAGGTACTTTCAATTCTTCCTCAGGAGGATTTTTACAATTCATATATCAGATTGAGAGTATGATATCAATTATTTTTTCTTTTTCCGCAGGAAGAACTTATTAAAGCAAAATCAAATGGTTGCCACTCTACCGAAAGCAACAATGGGTATTCTGATAGTCAAAGTGTACGCGGAAGTTTGAATTTATTGAGGTTGAGCCTCAACCGTGCCTTGATATTGCCTAGCATAGACAATGAATCTAATGAGGAAATAAATGCTAATGAGGAGGATGTTCAACAGCTTCGACTCCAGTTGGAAAGTTTCCAGAATGAAGAGGATAAAAGAAATGCCTATGAACACAGAGCCTCCATTCAGTGTCCTGTCGAGGAAGAATCGGACACAGATTTGATAAGCGAACAATTTGGAAGCTGTGTGGATGAATGTGAAATAGATGAAATTAGTTTAGGAAAGCCTCAGACCGAACAAGTGGAGACCTCAGAAATAAGAGGAAGTATTAGTTTGTCTCATTATTCTCCATTGCTTCAAGATCCGACCTTTTCTGAGTCACCAAAAATTGGAAACAAAAACAGGAAAAGCATAACCTTTGCCTCAAGTCATCTGGAGAGTCATGATACTGTCTTTGAAAGTTCTAATATGGAACTAAATTCGATTCGTCACTCACGTAAAAGAAGTGATCTTATTAGATCTTCTTTACAGTTAAGCAAGGCATTTTCAGGCCCCACAGAGTCCTTGGCTGCTAGCCTACAGAGAGGCTTACAGATTATTGACACCCACCAGAGGAACTCAGCCTCAAGTAGAGCTTCAGTTGATTTCTCCTTTGAGCATTTGGCTTTGAAGCAGTGTCTATCAGTTGACAAAGTCAATGCTTCAGCACAAACGTTACCAGAAGAAAGATCCATATTGGATGAAACTTCTATTTCCTCTCTATGTTCTTCATGTAGACGAGCAAGAGAGTTTAGTGGCACCACTGAAGTTGAAGTAACTGTGGATGAGGCTGGGAAATCAAATGGAACAGTTGTTCAAGCGCCAAAAGTATGACTTTATTAAAGCCGTCAATGTGTTCTGTTGCAATTTTTATCCCATTAATTGATCTCTATAATGATTATGTTTAGTTCTATTTTCAGAATGCCGGGGAAGAGTTGGCTGAAGCCATTAAGAGGGAAAAAGAGCTTGAAAGGATTTGCCAAGAACAAGCAGCAAAAATTGAGCAGCTAAACACTATGGTAATAAGATGCTTCCTCTATAACGAGAGTAAGTTTTTTTAATAGGAATTTTGCATTCACAAAGATGTAATTATGCAGGTGGCTGAGTACAAACAGAAAACCATCTTAGATAGAGGGAATGAACAAAATCCAGTTGAGGAAGAGAGGAAGGTCAGTCTACTTGCAATCTCTTTTGAGCATCCGTAAGACTAGGGATTTTATTGATATTGATTACCATTAGAGTTGGTCTCGTAAATGATTTGAGCCAAAGCAATTGCAATCAAAGCAAAATAATACTAAACCTAATGGAAATTTAGAAAGAAAAACAGAAGCACTCTTTTAAAAAATCGATACCAAACTAAACTAGTACTTGGTTAGCTGTTCTTGATTCCTTTGATCTTATATTTTCTTGTTTGTTTTCAGCTTTTAAGATGGGGTGATGGTGAGCAGGATGAGCCAGTCATGAAGGAAAAATGTGAAATAAAAGAAGTCATGGAAGAGATGGATGGCGAATGCAAGAAATCATCCTTTGATGCCAATGAGAAGGAGGCCCTTCTGAACGAAATTGAAACTTTGAAGAGCAAGCTGCAGTCGATGACTAATGGACCTCCTAAGATTTCTCGAGATGAACTTAGATCCTCTTTGCTGTCAAAGTCAATCCAATTGAGGAAAAGTGGTGTATTCACTCCATGTAACAGCAATGAAGAGCTCGAGAAAGAAAGACAGAGATGGATGGAAATGGAAAGTGATTGGATTTCACTCACCGATGATCTGAGGATTGATCTCGAATCTAACCGCCAACGTGCAGAAAAGGTGGAGATGGAGTTGAGGTTAGAGAAGAAGTGCACGGAGGAATTGGACGATGCACTTCACCGATCTGTACTTGGACATGCTAGAATGGTTGAACACTATGCTGACTTACAAGAGAAGTACAATGACTTAGCTGAAAAGCACAAGCTGATAATGCAAGGGATTGCAGAGATAAAAAAGGCAGCTTCAAAAGCAGGATCTAAAGGGCGTGGGTCCCGATTTGCGAAGTCTATGGCAGCCGAACTTTCAGCTCTTAGAGTGGAGAGGGCAAGAGAGATGGAGTTGCTGAAGAAGGAGAACAAAAGTCTTAAAATTCAACTTAGAGACACTGCAGAAGCTGTTAATGCTGCTGGAGAGGTCCTTGTTAGGTTGAGAGAAGCTGAGGAATCAGCTTCATTTGCAGAGGTATAACACATATCACATCGTTTTTGCATGGGATTTGTTCTTTTCTTCTAATATACCAGAATTTTTTTTGTATAGAATTACTGTATTTTGAGGATAAGATTACTATAAACTGAGAAGAATTTACTATAATTTATTTTAATAAAAATTAAATTAAAAATACTTGTAATAAGTTGCTCTTGAATTGCAGTAATTTGTCATCGAAATACAGTAATTCTTTTAAATTGGATGAAAAAAAATTCTTGTATTGAGAACACTTCCTTTTGCATGACATCTAAAAGTAGGGTAAATGGGAAACAAAAAGAGAATCTTAAAACGGAAACTTAATATTAACTGAAATGGCTTCCGTACCTTTCTTTCTTCATGGGTTCTCATTGGTATATATATACTTTTGGTTTTAGTTGAAAGCTTCCTGTTTGTCCCTTTCATTTTCGCAACGATAATGATCAAATCAGTGATGGTATATTGTTTTCGTGTGTGCATTATTTCTCTGTCATTTTCTGTGTTTTTGTTTTTGAGGTTCTTTTTAATAAGATATAGAGGGTGTCAATATATTGTTTACACAATGTCTTTGATTATTTTCACAAAATGTGTCTTTCTAGTACAAAAACTGTGATGCGAATATCTATATTCTTACTAGTGTTTTTGTCTGTTTTGTTTTCCTTGTGCATCAGGAGAAAGCCACAAGGATGCATGAAGAGAATGAGAAACTAAGGAAACAAGTGGAGAAGCAGAAAAGAAAGCACAAAATGGAGATGATAACGATGAAACAGTATCTGGCAGAGAGCCGATTACCCGAATCTGCACTGAGACCTCTCTATAGAGAGGACTCATCGGGTATGGCTACTCACAACAACGCTGATCAAAATCTTGATGATGACGAGGCATGGAGAGCAGAGTTTGGAGCCATATATCAAGACCGTTACTACGTGGATGGCTATTGAATATTGAAACTTTTTGCGCAACAGACCCTTCTTGGGTCTAGGTAGCGATACCAATTATCGAACATGTATAATTTATTTTGATTGCTGTCTATTTTAAGCTTTCTTTTCTTCTTCCTTAGTGGTTCTTAATATTCTTTCATATATTTGTAGTCGATGATACTATGAGTTCCAGATTTATGAATTTTTAATATTTTTCTTTTCTTTATGCAAGTTTTTATTTTTTCCGTATTTTTTTTCATGGCATACCCTTGCAACAAAAATCAGCATTTTCGGTATGAAATCATTTTCCCAGAACTATAAGCCAACCAGATTTATAATTTAGAATTGTTATGAAAATATTATTTGTCCTTTGTAATTTTATCTTTATTTTTCAAAAATAAAATTCTGAAACTAAGTCTATAATTTTTTTATTTTTTTTTTTCCTTTCCACACAAATATGGTGATTTTTGGTTTAACATGTTAAAGCTACAAAGGAATGTTATTATATACAGAAGGCAGCTAGTTTTGAAAGGGAATTTTGTTTCATTTGAGGAATGAGCTTCGTGGATTAATACGGTGGATGTTTAAAGAAACTATTCCTAAGGATCTCCTTGGTTAATTTTTTCCCACACAATTTAATTTTCTATTTTTCAAAAAATTAGAATTCTAAAAGTCAGTTTAAATGGTTGGAGTTGCTTTCTTGGTCAAAAATTTTTTTAAAAGAAATTGCAAGTTTTATAGAGACATTTATTTCAGTTTTCTAATGATCTTCGTGGAGAGAAAAAATTAGATCTAAAGAAACTAATATCCTAAGGTCAGGAAATAATTTCAAACAGAAGTAGCTAACTCAGCTAGTTTTGTAGAGGCATTTTTTTATTATTTGTTTCAAGTCTTTACAATTTTTTAAAAATACAATAATGTACGAAGACTTCTATTATCCCAAGTTATTTGTATTTTGTTTTTGAAAGTAGACTTCCGAAAAATCAGAATAAAATAAAATAGAAAGATGATTGTTCACTTGGAACAGCCCATGTGGCAATAGTGAGCCTGGGAAGCACCAGCCTGTTATCCTTCCACTACAGAGAGCGGGTGGTGGTCGCTGCTCTGTGAGGCCAGCCTAACGCTGTGCCCACCGCTTTAAGAACTACGCGGACCAGGCCTTCGCCCGGGCCACAAAGCCCAACTTCCTGCTTGGAATGGGCAGGCCAGAATCAGCTACCACAAGCCCTACCACTTGGGCTCAGCAAAGATCCAATCACCTTAATGCCCCCACTTGGGTTACAGGCTTGAGTTACCAAGCCCGGCAGTATTGGTCCTCTCTATAATCATATATATAGCAACTGCTTTATATGTGCGTGTTCGATGTGGGATTATTTTTCTCAGAGTAGAATAGACTTTTATGCTTCTACCTTGCTTTCTTATGGCTATGTTCACCTCAAATTCTCCATACACCTAAGAAGTGAAAATGCTTAAAATTATTAACCTACTTATCCTACGTAAACCCGAAATTCTAGTTTCTCAAAAGCAATTGGAACAACTATTTTGTTCAGGTTTGAATCGGTCTCGTTATCTATGAATTGAGACATCATCTCTTATAACTAAGTGAGCTCCAACAGCAACCTTTTCACAAATCATTTGACGACCATTTTGTTAATCATTTTGAGGCTGTTGTCATTAAAATGTTGTAGCAAAACAAAATAAGCAAAATCATTCGGGAACTTTTGCGCATTTAGATTCTACACAAACCTATTTGAGATCCTTAAGCAAGTTAACCAAATACACAATGGGGAATTAGAAATGAGATGAAAAGGGGCCAATGAGGTGCAAATTCCTTTTTCAAATCTATTAAACTCTACACAAGTGAATATATATGAAGCCAAAAAGATCTGAAGCAAAACCATAAGCCACAACATGTGATGCTCATCACTAACTACCTTCATCTCTAACACTAAGCTTTCGAACATGAGCCAATACCGAAGCTAAACTTATATACAGAGGACACATGATACCCCAATTGCTCGGGCTCCGCATTTCAAGCTACATACTACTGACTAAACGTTCTTATCGAGAAGTTATTTGGTGCATCTGGTACACCATGTTATTCATGAACCTTGCTAAAGAATTACCTGAATTGAAAAAACTATAGTTGTTCATTTCAAATGTTTGTTGTTGCTTTTTCCTTTATATCGAAGAAATGTTTTGAATTTTCTCAACTGGTTTAGTCAAAGATTTATTACCATTTTTCTATTGCCTAATCTAATTGTATTCAAGCAATCAAAAAATCATTAGAGGTGAGTAAGTTTTGATTCTTCTAAAAGAGAATTACTTCTACATTTCCAGTTTCCGTGGCACCAATTCTTAACGGATCCTTGTTAAGTTAGTCTGTTAGACTACAATAAAAAAACATTAATAAATAGTAAACAAATATTTTAATTTCTAATTCAACCATCAAAATATTCAAGCCATTCTGAAATAGTTTTGTGCTTCTTATTTATTAAAAAACACGCGTACGTATTGTTTTGGATAAGAAATTGTAAATTACCCAGCAAAATTTTCTCTTCGTGGAATGGCATTTTTTTTTTCTTTTTACCTTCAATAGCATTTATTTACATAATGTCTCTTGTAACGTTTAAATTTTGTTCTCTTGTAACGTTTAAATTTTGTTCTATGATTGAGTGCAATCATTCCATATATACCTTTCACACTTTTAAAATAGACATAAATAATCTTATCTCATACATTCTACAAATATAGCCTTTTCCTTTTCTTTTGGGTCACCTTATATATTACCATATCCTAATTACCATAATTAAAATTAAACCAAATGAGATTTTCCTACAAATATTTAGATGAAATTTCTCCATAGCATTTAGCCCTACTGCCCCACTCTCCCTCTAAGCGCTAATTATTTTTTCAATAGAATTGCATAATCTCATGAAACTATTATTATTATTATTATTATTATTATTATTATTATTATCATCATCTTAGTGTAATTCCAATCATCAGTGCAATGTTTGGGCCTTTGATTTTGGTTACAAGCATAGATATCGGTTTTAAAAATAGAAGATACATACGGTATGGGAAATGGAAAACATAAACTTTGAAAATACAAGGGAAAAAGAAGGCGACGATTTTAAATATGATAGTATAAGTAATATATAATTGTACTTGAAAATGAGTGAACTGTACAAGAAAGAACACGTAACTACAAACATGGTTATATATTTTAAATTAAATATAATATTCTTTAGTAAGTATATAAGTGGTTTAGCGTTAAAGAAAAAGTGATTAAACATTATTTAGTTTTTTTTTTTTGGCAGTGGCTCTGATACCACTATTGTTAGCAATTTAAATAATATTAAATAAAAATGAGAATTGCTCATACGAATCGATTTTTGACATTTGCGTATCTATTTTTTTATGGGTGTCTATTCTGATTGAGTAATACCCCATATTTATAAGTAAAGTCGAGACCCAATTTCGTTCTTATCACTTTATTCACTATCTACCATCAAGATAAGGTTTGTTATAACAAACAAAATATTTAAATATGTTCCTATCAAAAAATTTATCTCTTTATCATTATCTTGACTTATTCAAAAGTAACAAATTGTAACTAGTGCCAAAATAAGGATAAGTCTAACCATCTCCTACTTGGCACGTATGTTACAAATTTATGAGATTGTTTAACTTGATTTGGCCATGAATAGGAACTCCATTTTCTAAACAAAGAAAGATAACAATAGGATCGTAACAGTCAAACAAAAATTTTTTCCTTTTGTATTTCCTTCCACACCTTCAATGAAAGAAAATAATCTTTATAAATACCTTCTTCCTACAAGTCATTCAGGGTCTTAAAAGTCGCAATGAACTTTACATCAGAAAACAAAATACTCTATTGTGCACAAATGAACTTAACTTTAGTTCGTGAAATAAAATCCAAACACAACCATTTAAGTAGAAAATGAACTAACCAATCCCATACTATCTACATGACTAGAGTAGATCTTTACTGTAAGCGCTTTTGTCATGGGATCAACAATCATTGAGCGTATACTGGTGTGCTCAATAACTACTTGTTGCTTTTTTATTCTATCTCTAACAGAGAGATACTTGATATCAATGTGTTTGGAGTTGCTTCCTGATTTATTGTTCTTTGAAAAGAATATTGTTGCCGAGTTGTCACAGAAAACCTTTATTGGTCTCGATATGGAGTCCACAATATGAAGTCCTGTGATAAAATTCCTTAACCACTTGGCATGTGAAGTAGCTTCAAAACAAGCTATGAACTCTGCCTCCATCGTTGATGATGCCACTGTCTCTTGTTTGGTGCTTCTCCAAGATATAGCTCCTCCAGCCAGCAAATAGACATACCCAGAAGTGGATTTTTGCGAGTTTAAACATCCCACAAAATCAGAGTCTGAATATCTAATTACTTCTAAGTTGCCTACATGCTTGTAGGTGAGTATATACTTCGTAGTTCCTCGTAAGTACCTTAAAACCTTCTTTACAACTTTCCAATGCTCCATGACAAAATTACTTTGATATCTTCATAATATCCCAACTGCAAATGCTATATCAGGTCTGATGCACACTTACACATACATTAAACTGCCGACCACAGAAGCGTATGGAATATTTTTCATCTGTTTCCTTTCCAAATCATTTTTCAGATACTGATCAAGTGAAAACTTGCCACCTTTCATTATAGGTGCAACATTAGATGTACATTGACTTATATCTTTCTAAAACATTTTCAATGTAGGCTTTAAGAGACCGACCTAATTTTTTTTTAGTGTCTATCTTAATGAATCTCCATACCTATGACATAAGAGACTTCACCTAAATCCTTCATTTCAAAATTTTTAGAAAGAAATGTCTTAGTATCATGTAACAACCCATGATCATTAGTTGCAAGTAGTATATCATCATCCACATAAAGAACTAAAATTATGAACTTACTCCTATGGATTTTAAGGTACACACAATTATCAATAACATTTTCCTCAAAAAGCAAATGAGGTAATTATATCGTGAAAATTTAAGCACCATTGACAGAAAGCTTGTTTTAGCCCATATATGGATTTCTTTAGCGTACAAACCAAATGATCATCTTTACTGGAACAAAATCCTTCAGGTTGAACCATATATACTTCTTCATCTAGATCCCCATTTAAGAATGTCATTTTCACATCCATCTGATGTAGCTCTAAATCAAAATGAGCTACTAATGCCATGACAATCCTAAAAGAATCCTTTTGGATACTGATAAAAATGTCTCTGGGTAATTTATGCTTTTCCTTTGAGTAAAACCTATGGCAATAAGTATAGCTTTATATTGTTCAACATTACCATTTCAGTCCCTTTTAGTCTTATAAGTCCATTTACAGCCTACGGCTTTAACTCCATTAGGTAGTTCAACGATTTCCCAAACTTTATTTTTTGCTATTGATTCTATTTCTTCTTTCATGGCATTATACCAAAGTTGAGAATTTTTCCTATTCATAACTTGTGAAAACGATATAGGGTCTTCTTTATGTCCAATATCATAATTAGACTCTAGGAGAGATACATAGTAATCGTCAGCAATGACTGACCTTCTTTCTCTAGAGGATCTCCTTGAACCTGCAAGTTCAACTATATTTGGTTGAGCAATAAGTTCGATATTAATATGCTCTTCTTGAGGTAGAAGTTGATCCTATATTGGTTCATCATGAATATCTGGTTGATATTCTTGAGAAACAATCAGAACACCTTGTGTATCTCGCGGTTCCTCCCACTCGATAACTTGATGGACAATACTCCTACTAACATTGTGTTCCTCAAGAAATTTTGCATTATTAGACTCAACAAATCTTGTTGAATGTGAAGGATAATAAAATTTATATCCTTTTGACTTTTCATTATATCTTATGAAAAGCCCACTGATTGTCCTTAGATCCAATTTCTTTAATTGTGGATTATGCACTCTAACATCAACTGCATAACCCCAAATGTGTAGATGATTCAAACTAGGTTTCCATCATTTCCACAACTTAAAAGGAGTTTTGGGAATAGTCTTTGATGGAACTTTATTTAAAATATACACTGCAGTCTTTAAGGCTTCACCCCACATAGACAATAGAAGAGTAGATTTACTGATCATACTTCTAACCATTTCCATAAGTGTACAATTTCGCCTTTTAGATACACCATTTTCTTGAGGTGAGCCAGGTAGAGTATATTGGACAACAATTCCCTCATTACTTAAATGATCTGCAAATATACCCGTCATTTAGCCTGACTCTGTGTACCTACCATAATACTCTCCACCCCTGTCTGATTTCACAATTTTAATTTGTTTTTCCTTTTGTTTTCTAACTTTGTTTTGAATATCTTAAAGACATCCAATGCTTCTGACTTATGAAACAATAGAAAGAGATACATAAACCATGTGTAGTTATCAATGAATGAGATAAAATATCTCTGACCAATGGTACAAGGTGGAAAATGTCCACAAATATTTGTATGTTTGATTTCAAGAATCGTAGTACTCCTTTTGGCACACTTTTTTGGTCTTGGTAGTTTGCTTTCCCTTTATGCAATCCACACAAGAACCAAAGTTAGAAGAGTATTTAGAGCTATCATTAACCAACCTTTTAATTCTTTCTTTTGAGATATGACCTAATCTCTTGTGCCATAACATTGAAGAGATTTCATCAACTTTATTTTTTTTTATACCAACATCATTATGTAGGGTAAATAAACTTTGTTCATAAAAATAATTCAAATGCAATTTATATAAACCATTTATTAATGAACCAAAACCAACTTGAATAGAGTTTTTAAACAATTGAAATTCTAAACCAAATTTAAATTCAAACCTAACTTTGCTAACATCAAAATGGAAATTAAATTCTTAGAAAACGAAAGAACATAAAAAATATTATCCAAATCTAGAACAAATTGATTTTCTAAAACTAAATCTAAAAGTCCTAACTCATTCGACGTGCGACTACAGTCCATTTCTAGAATAGATGTTTTTTTTTCACTTCCCGTCATTTTACTTAGGTTGAGAAAACTCTACGTGATATTTGAAACATAAATTGTAGTAGCTGAATCAATCCATCAACTATTATCCTATGAATGTATGAAATTTGATTCATAATACACTAAAGAAAGTAAATTACCTTTCTTTTTAAGTCAAATCTTATACTTTAGACAGTCCGGCTTCATATGTCCCCGTTTCTTTAAAAACAAAACACTTAACTGGTTTTCTGTTTTTCTTGAACTACTCTTTGTCATGTTTCTTTTACTTATTAGAATTGAAAGATTTGACTTTTTTTCCTTGCATTTTTTTGCGAGACACAAAATGTGCACTCTCAATCTCTTCCTTATTCAGTCTCGCTTTCTCTGTTACACAAATGTGTTGACCCTATATTTTAATATAATATATTTTGATGATAACTAAAATAATTAATTTAATTAATATCTGATTATTCTACTAATGTCATGATTTTATTTCTAATGATTATTGAGTGTTTAAGGAATCAAAATTAGACATACAGCTCAACAAATTTGAACAGCTCAAGGATTGAGGTGTCTGCACACGGACTATAGTGTCTGCATATGGACAAGCTACTTCCGCACACGGACAGGGATGTGAAAGTTTACGGACATACGTCCAAGCTTGGACAGGGGATCGACCGTGCTCGGTCATTATAAGAGAATGAATATTGATGATTTCATTGCCATGTCTCGACGATTGCTACCATAATCCAGACCGAGCTCCAACAATATAAATAGATGGCCACTTTGATAATCAAACTCATCAATCAATTCTTCAAGCTCTCTCACCTTTCTAAGCAATACCAACAAGCTCAAGTTCTTTCAATTTTTATTAACATTTAGCTTGTAATATCTTATACTCAAGTGCTCTTATCTTCAATATTGTGCGAGTATAAAGATATGTTTCAAATTCGGTTGTTTATTTTCAAAGTTGTAAGGGTATACTCTGATTTGAGGGACTTCTCAAATAGAGTAATCAATACCTATGAAACTGTTTGGTTGTAAAGTTACCTTGGTGATAAAGGAACCTCATGCAACGCTTGGGAGAATGGACATAGGGGATTAATTAATCTTTGGCCGAACTACTATAAAACTGGTTTTGCTTTCTCTATCCTTTTTATCTTTCGTACACTAGTTAATATTATTGCATAAACTTTTGTAGTGATAATTTTAAATTAAAAAGTATTTAATTTTATCTTTAAACACATTTCACCTCCCCCTCTTGTGTTGGCCTAAGGGACAAAAAAATGTTTAACAGTTGATTAACAGTCCAATTTTCCTTATGCATGTTATAGGAAATCTTGAATGGACCATATAATGTAGGAAGAGACTTGAGTATGAAGTGGACAAGGAATGATTCAGTAATCTCAACCTCACCGAACTTAAGCTGAGTGGCTATATCCCTCATTTTCATTATGTGCAATTGCACACCCTTAGACTTGTCAAGTTTCATATTTGACAACTCGCTTATGAGAGTGTTTGCCTTAGCCTTATCAGAAGTGACAAATTGTTCCTCAATGGATTTCAAATACTCTACAATCTAATCACATTTCGGAATTAATCCCTTTATATTCTTGCATATGTGCGACTTAACGTACATTAAGCTCAAGCAGCTGGATCTTTCCCATTTTTCATAGGTGGATTTTCAGCTTAAATACTATCATCTGTAGGTTGAGTAGGCTCATCCACATGAAGAGCCAAATCCAAATCCATGCACCCTAATGACAAAAGGATGTTGTCATTCCATCCCTCAAAATTACTTCCATCCAATGACAAAACATGCTTAAAATGATTTGAAATATCAGATGCTGAAACTACAATAAATAAAAATGGCATCAATACTTTAAAAGTAAAAATATTTATCTTTATATTGAATTAACCAATGTCAAATTCAAAATTAATAAATCTCAAACTTACTTGTGGGCAAGGTCGCTACATACATAAGATTTATTAATTAGCACCTTATAATAAGACTAATAAATTGTATGGAATTAAAAAGAAAAATTCATGCTTGTGGGCAAATATAATTTCTCTAATAATTCACAGTTGTATTATCTTATTCAAATTAATTTATACCAAGTAATTATAACTACCATTTGTGGTTAAGCAATAATACAATAAATAAATTACAAAATATAAATGAACTGACAGAGCGATTAATGTATTGTGGCTCCCTTAAGTACTTAGAAAACTTCAATGGTGCTTTCTTAATAATCCTCATAACAGGACTTTATATTTAACTGCATGTTCGGTATTGTAATCACTAAGTAATTAAATGATACAAAACCCTTTTACAACTTCTTGCATTATTTTCAGTAGTTGGGGAAGAAAAATATCGTAGTTGTGATTATAAACAAACTGGATCAAACATTCGAAAATAAACAAGTTGATTGTTTATAGAGTAAAATATTAAAAGTATCAACCAAATAACACGAGTAATTCACATTCTTGCCATCAATGCCATCACCTTTTGTAATTCACATTCTCGTCATGTTTTCCAAGTTACATCAATATTCATAATCACATGTACAATAATGAAGAATGAACTTTTCTACCTCGGAAAGGCTAAGAATTCAAGGTGATTTTTTTACATGTAATCCAATTAAACTGATCAGACATAAAACTATTATTTGAATGGAAAGTTTATCATCAAGTGTTCAAACCATTATCATAATTGATGCAATAGATGACCTAAATTCTAAGGGCTTTGCATTTAAGTAATGAAATCAAAATAAGATTTCGGGGATTTTGCCTTAATGGTTCAATTATATTTCCTTTTAATTTATCCTTCTCCTTTTCAAGTCTAAACGGAACAACCCAATTAGTTTATCTTATAATATTTAATAGGCCCAAACTTAAACAGATCGAAAAGTTTTTTTGTTATATAATATTTTGTTTTGTTTTTTTTCCAATTTGAGCCTGTGATTGTCAAAAAAATTTTAAATTTTTTATAAATTTACTTCTAATTGATATAACTTATTTCTTTCTAGCCTTCAATATATCAATATGGGGCTTATGTATACTCAATCTCTACTGCCTATCTTTCAAGATTTTTAATTCATAAACTGCTAAACCCTTTCGGTCAATTCAAATTCCTAAAATTATCTTGAATTATACTCTATTTTCTAAAAATAGAGTTACTATAAAGGGGAACACTTTTGGCTATTACAATTTCATTTATTCGGTTTAGCAATCTTGAGAATTAAAAATAATATGTTGAAAAATATTGATGCAGAGTGCATAATTAACGACTTTGTACCTAAAAATGTAACAAGAAATCATTTTAGATGAGATTTAATCTCAGTGTCGACCCTATCTATTGGGTTGACTAAATCCAACATAAAAAATTTTGTTTTTAAGTTAAATAGTTGGGCTTATTTGGTTGGAGCAGTTGGACTAGATAATTTTTTTTTTGCCCTGTCCTGGGTGGGTTACCCAAATCCCTGAGCTTGTTGGGCTTACCCCAGGGGCGGCCCTGTATAATCTTTATACATTAATAACTAAAACACATATTGATGTTAAGTGATTAAATTTTGAATTTTTTTATTTATATAAAGGGCCCAATTTTTTTTCCCTTACTTCCGAGCCTCGAATTTTTCAAGGCTAGGCCTGTATATATATTTGTATTTAATTAAATCAAATACTATACTGATGTGCAAACGGATGGGTAAATTAACAGTCATAACATTTATTTAATAAATTACTTAATGTATGGCAAATTTATGAATCAAAAGAAACACAATATGCTGAACAATTGAATATCACTACTGTTAGTAATTTAAATAATATTAAATAAATAAATATTACCAAATGAATTTTTAACTTCTGCTTATTTGTATGTATTTTGACATGTATTCTGATAGAGGAATACCGACAAAGTCAAGTACCAATTCGCCCTTATCATTTTATCTACTATTTACCATCAAGATAGAGATTGTAACAAACTCAATATTTAAATATATTCCTACCACGAGTAACAAATTGTAATATATTCCTACTAATTCTAGCCACAAATTTCCCCTTTTGATTTCTCGAAATTTTCAAATAAATGCTGGATAGAGATTGGCTAGGACCCTAGCTTGCTTTTATGTGTCACATTCATTCTCAACTTTTGGAATGATGCTCTAAGAGAACTTATTATTTTCGCCTATCGAAACATATGCACTTGACCGTAAATGCAACACTGGCACAGAGAGTGCCATGTAGAATAGATTAGCTTTTTTATTTGTTATTTAGTATTTAGAAATAAATGTTCAGGTAATATAGGATTATATGTTATTTACTTAAGGGTAAAATGCAAAAATCCACCATGTAATATAGGTTGTAAATAATCACCATGTGTTATAACTTTTTGCAGTTAACCATCACATGCTATTAAAATTTTTCAATTGATCATATTAGTCAATTACAAATCAAATTACTTGCCAAAAAGTGCTGGCATATATGATATTAACACATTTTCAACCCGTATCAACATTTATGATCACTTAGAACTTACAAAATACTAACCTATTTAGCTAAAAGAATAGCTTCAAATAGAAAAAATTATAAGTTTTGGCGACTTTGCTTGTTGAATTAAACTCAAAATTTGATTAAAATTAAGTCAGTAAGATTAAGGAATTTTTTTTGTTAATGATTTTAATTAAATATACTAATGTGGTTGTTAATTGAAAAAGAAAAATAATTTGTGGTGGTCAAATGAAAAAATTTAATAGTACACGGTGATCATTTGCAAAGAAACAAAATACATTATTGTAATTTACAAATGACTTATAATACGTGATTGTTTTTTGTATTTTACTCTTTACTAAGCTAAGCCTATTAGGCATCATTTGGTTGACTAAAGGGAGGGACAAGGGAGGGCTATAGGCCCAACCTCGGAAATTTACAAATTTTCTATAGAAAGTTACAAAATTTTTACTAAGTTTTTTTTATTATATTGTTTCAGCTTTGAAAATTGCTAATTGAGGAGTCAAAAGATTCCGATTAAAACTAAGAAAATCACTAGCAACAAATCCTGGGTTTGTCACTGTGGCAATGCCATTAATATATGCAATGAGCCAAGGCCAGCTAAAAATTACATGTGATATTAAAAAAAAAAAAAAAAAAATCCCTGGAAGTGAAAGGAACAGAATCACAACTAAATTGGGTTCGTAATTTTATAGGACGGGTGCAATGTTGCGCTCGTATGCTGCCGTGTGCCCAACTTTCTAGCATTAAACTGGCATCACATTGCATCAATGTATACAAGTTATGAAAACCTGAAACGCGTATAATTTCTACACTTGTTTTAAATCATCCTACCAGTCGAAAAGTTTGCATAAACTTTGTAAAATCACTTGACAAGCCTACCAAAATTACAGACTAAAGCAGATTATATGCATGTAGTTGTCTTTAGTTGAGGGTAAAAAAGGTGTCTTTAGTTGTAAAACACATTTATTTGATGTTAATGTAACTTTCGGCACACCCACCCACCCTCCCTTTCACACACATGCATAGTAAAGGCATACATAATAAAGGCATGGTAAGCAAAATCAATTTCTCTCTATATGCAAAACAACAACAATAGTGTTACAGTCACAACGATTGAGGGTACTACTGATTGTGATGGTATAACATTTTGCTCAACCCAACTATATTTGAATAATATGCAGAAAAAGGAAACCAACGGGAACATCTTATTGCCACCAATACAAAAAAGGTTGATAAAAAAAGTTCAACATCTTCTACATAATTTTTAAGTATCTAATGGTGCCACACCGTCCGCGTACGAATCAATCAGCGAGTTGTGCCAAATTTGCCCTCGCCGCGTTTTGTCATTGATTGGCAAAACAATGAAAAGGATTCTTTGAGTTCATCAGCGAGAGGAAGGGAAAGTGGAGCTAAAATATTGGAGCGTCTCTCAGAGAATTTTGGGGGCAGAGAAAAAGCCAGTGCCGGCTGCTGCTTGTTAAGCCCTTCGATGATAAATGAAAAAGCTCCAAAGGTGAGGCAACTCTGCAAAAGGACCTGGGGCGCACCTACAAAACATATGTAGGACCAAAAATGGATTAAAAATTCATACGTGCTACTCCAAAAAAGAGGCTTTAGCACTTTAAACACGCACTGAGCCACATCCAAACCTTCATCGCAAACAACTCCTATTTGCCACGTCCATAAATATATTAATGCAGAGACAACCTAATATTGAACACCACCAGTTGGGCTGTAAGGAACCTAGCCCCGATTTAAACTTCACCTAATCAAGGATGGACACAATGAGACCAATTGGGAAGACACTCGGAATAAATGAGACGGGCATAATTATTTGGTACCACGTAAAACTCATCACTCTAAACCAGCTAGCCATTGAAATAAAAACTGTAAACCAAAAACAAAAACAAAAAATAACTTCTTTGTGCTTCGGTAAAAATTGGAAGATAATGAAGGCGGAATAAAAGCTGTTTAGCTTCACAAACATAATAGTACCTGGGAAACTCAAAGCCAAACCGGTGCAGCATCCAGCTACTCCTGCATTAATAACTGCACAAAGAAATACCAGAAATGTATAAAAAACGGAGAAGCATATTACGTACAAACTTTGAATTGTGATTACATAATACAAACCATCGTCCTTCCCTCTGAGCCTCTTCAAAATACAGACAACCAAACTGTGTACTCCGGATAACACTGCAAATGTCTGGCAAGAGAAAAGGCAATATACATAATTTAATACCAAATACATCACAGGCTGCAAGTGAAACACGAAAATCCTCCACTGGTATCTTCTTCAAATAAAAATATATTAAGAGCTAGCTTGGTACATGGGAATGGTTGGGAATGTAAAGGGACAATATTTCTATGTAATTGGGGATTTGGTAGGCAGGGTAACATGATGGGAATAATAAATGATACATTCAAGAAGCGGAATGACCGTCCCACCTTAAAAAAATGGGGATGAAGATGTAGAATGGGAATGGAATGGTTACTTTGCTCTATTGAACATGAGAATTTTAAAATACAAACAATAAAATTCCTTTCCATTCCCACTCATTCCCATGTACCAAACTGGCCCTAAAGAAATTTGCATACCTTGGCAGAAGATCCAGCATCTGAAAAGGATCCTTTAAAGCCTTTCTTCTTAATCAATCCGGAACCTGAGACCAATTTTTGCAAAAGAAATCCATTAGCATATTTGACATATATGCTAAATCGAAAAGACAACTCCAGAATTGTCATCCATGGCCAGACAATTCCATGTCTACACTTAGTCTCAATTTCAGAGGAAGCCACTCACAAATATTGGCGACTAGTTGACAATGACAAAAATCAAGATTCACAGTTATGAAGTAGAGCTGAAGTGTGCTAAATAAGATATACTGGAATTCTGTGCCCATCACAAGGAAAACCAAAACCAAGATATTTGTTTATCCTTAAGCATCACCAAAGTTAAGGCCAAACCTAGTGATTTACCATCAAGCACTGAGGTGAGATGGTAGGGTTCTCTTCTGGCTTAACTAAGATCTCGGGTTTGAGTCTTAGGAATGAAGCTGCGTTAAACCTTGGTAGAGAGAGCTTTACCACCCTTTGTGGTTTTGTCCGGCTCGAATCCGGATTAATCGGAGCCCAATGTGGTTTCCGGATACCGGATGATTATACCCAAAAAAAAAAGCCTAGTGATTTAAACAAAGAAATGATCCCATCGCAAGGAAGACCTTTTAAATTGTCTCAACAACGGAAACACAAAAAACATCTTTTCAGTGAAAATCTTTCAGCCAGCTCTCTTTAATAAAGCATTCACTCTAGTAAGTAAACTCACTACATCTAATCCATAATTTACAATCTTCAGCATTCATGCAAATCATATTGGTATACCAAACCCAATTACCATACTAGATACAAGTATGACAATAAACAAAGCCTTAATCCCA
>MKEJ01002551.1:0-12469 GCA_001753735.1 Embelia ribes
CCATACAAAGTCCACAATATTTTTATGCATAATTCAACATACAAATGTCAAATGGTTCCATTTAATAAATTTTATCGTCAATACATTAACGATATTATTTATTAAATAAAAATATAAAAACTTTGCTTGAAATTTTTTGAAATTTTTGGGATGTTACATAAGCGCTTATAACAATGCTTAATATTTAAATATAACCAATTTCATATGGTTATGGTAAAGATGTATGAGGTGAATGCTTTTGTTTAAGCTTCTATTTTATCCACTTTTCTACTACAATCGCTACAAAATTTTCGAATGAAGGGTTAATCGCTTGCTTATAAGTTGGCACCTTGTAGGCCTTAATTTTTAGCTAAAAATAGAAAAGATAACAATATTTTCCTATCCCAAAACCTCGTATTGTTGGTGTCACAAGCTGACTTAAAGACCACATGAAAACAAAACAAAGGACAAAATGGAATTGACCTTACAATGTTATCATCTCTGCATATATATATATGTGTGTGTGTCTGCATATATATATATATATATATATGTACATATACATACTCTCTTTTGATATCATGTGATATCTTCCATTATTGGTATGCAAAATGATATACTATTTCACTTATGCAGGCACAGGATTCGTTGACCGAGTCAATTTTTTAATTTTTTTAAAAAAATTATGAGTTGTTCATTTTTGTCTTTTAGCAATTCTTAATTCCTTTGTTTTGAATATTGTTTACGTATTTATCGAGAGACTTTGAGATTCTTTTTAGTTTGAGTACATTAGGAAGTTTAAATTTTATCTTATTGTCAATCATGAACACAACCACATACAAGGAACATTAATTTTTGTGGGTACTTACATTTAATTATAATAATAAAATTTCTAAAAAAAATATCCAATTTTGAGTTTATTTCTTTATCCCATAATCTTCTTCGACCCTAACTTTCTTCCACTGTATGTTTATTCACGCCATCAGTTCAACAAGGGATTTCAATATTAGGAAGACATATACAATGATGATAATAGTAATTATGGAGTGACATTAATTCTATTTCCAAATTAGGTTGGATAAGTTTTTTTCTCCATTTTTAATAATAAAGAAATACCACCCATATATATCGTAATAAGTATAGATTTGCACTTGTGTACTAATTATGTTATTTTATTATTTTAATTTCAGCTTATTTTTCTATTAATGAAAGAAAATAAAATTTATTGCATTCAAAGGTAAAATCATACCCCTTTATCCATTCCGAACCGTTTAAATCGTACCCCAAATTGAACCGAGCAATTCGGATAGATGTGAAACTTTTTACACCCCTAACAATTTCAATTGTCTTAGATCAATGATCCGATAACGATAATTCAAATACAAATAAAACTCACTCAATAACAGAAAACCTCGCTATCTTATCAAATTATATTGATAGCGGTGAGATGAGATGTTAGTAATTTCTTTTTGCTTAATTAAGATTTTGGATTCGAGTATCATGAATACAGCTATGTTAAACCTTGGTATGAAGAGTTTTATCATTTTTTGTGGTCTTACTCAGCTCAAATCCGAATCAGTAGGAATTCAATGTGATTTCCGAATACCGAGTGATTATTAAAAAAAAAAAAAACAGTAGAAAACATAAAAATTCCAACTAAAAGCTTGTTGTCTAGTCGTACAAGCGAAGATTATCTCACATGATATGGTCTTAATGAGCTTTTCATATAATCATGCTAGTATGTATGTGTATACTTAAAGGTTAGTTTGGGAGTCATGCTACTTTCTATTAAAATTGGTTTTTTAAAGTTATTTTAAAATATTTTAATTTGATAAATAAATTTTAAAAATTACTTTGATAATAATATAGTAATTTGTAAAGTGATATTTTTTATCATAAAAAACAAAAATATGTATGTATGAGAAATATAATAAATATATTTGAAGTTATTATGCTAATTAACAAAGGAAAAACATAATTAATTTTCCAAAAATACACCTTAAAAAAACTTAAATACATTATTAAAAATATATACTTTAAAATTTATTAAACATATCAAATTATAATTTTTAAAAAATAAAAAATAAAAACAAACGACAAAAAGTGATCTCAAACTTACCCTTATTCTCTTTCCCATTCATAAACCCTCCCAGGCTGCAGGCATGCTTGACAGTAACATTACACAGAGAAAGAGAGAGACGGAAGGAGATTTTACATTAATGATGGAGGGTCATATATATATGTATATATATATATATATATGTATGTATGCATTGGGAAAAAGAAGGGGTATGATTAGTACAACTTTTTTTTTCAGGTATGCCATTTATGGTAGAGACAAGCCTTGAAGCCAGCCTTTGTCAATTACTCATAATGGCATACAAATATGTATAGCTGTTCCGTGTCCGACCACACAACCTGTCGACTATTCATAATTTTGGTAACAACTTCTCTAACCCTATATTTAATTACACGCAACATAAATTTAAAATTTAAATATTGAAGTTACAAAAATTTCATTCAAGTGGCTTATAATTTATCTCCAAATCAAAGTCTTGCAAATGAAACGCTAGACAACCCTTCTCCCGTAATTTCACACCACATCAGCAATTCTCATTTAGATTCTAGATTTAATTTTCTAAAATTTCATTTTTTTACTAAATACCTATATTTTAGAATTTGTCAATGCCATGCTTTACATAGGTAATCTTTCATTTTTTGTTTGTCCCATATCATAGGCACGTTTCCTCATTTAAAATGTAGTCAAAAAAAGTTTTTTATATATATATTCGAACGGTCGAATGCACAAAATTCCGGTATTGTCAAGTTTGAAAGGGTGTTATGTATGTAACATTACTTTTATTTTAAGAAATATTTCTAACGGGGCGAACCCGTAACTCATAAGTCGCAATGAAGTTGTGTATGACACAAACTAATATAAATTCAAGTTAAGATTTGAAATACCACCAATATCAATTTTATGATATGCTGAATATATAACAAATATGATAATCGTATGTGAAGTAAACTTTAAGCCATCTCTATAATTTACTTGTCGTAAACATACAAAATTTATAGTTTCACGCAAATTATTATTTTTTTTTTGAACATGGTTATCGCATTAAATGACTCTTTCTTTTATTAGTATGTCATTATTGAGAATATGAAAAATTATAATTGTTAACTAAAAAATGTATTGGGGGCATATTAAAATATCTATTTGTCGTAATTTCGAACCGGAAAAGATGGACTATAATTTGAAATAATGAAAATGGCAATATAATCTATTAAATAGAGACCTAAGTCACCAAATCGTGAAATATGAGCGAGAGCAAACTTGAGGGCATTATGTTCATTTGCGAAAAATCTATCAGAGCAAAATCAAAAGAAAACCATGATTGAAATCTCCTGAACAGTTTAGTAACTTAGAAACAAGGATGTACTATTTAATTCTCACGTCTTGCAAAATCCCTAAAATTGCATACATATACTAAGCTTAGTTTTTCTAGGAAGATGTGTCTCACAAACATGCGAGCAACTAATATTCCAAACTTAATTAAAGCTAGTTTGGGAATGCAAATATTTTGTAAAATATATTTCTTAAAATTATTTTTGAAAATTAATTTTAAAAATGGGTATAATTTTTGTATTTGGTAAATAAATTTTAAAAGTCACTTTGATGAATAGTGTAGTGTATGATAACATAGCATTTTTTATTTTAAGATGACAAAAGTAAGTATGTATTGGGAATGTAAGAAATATATTTGAGATTATTATAGTGATTAATGAAACAAAAACCTGAAATAATTTTTCAAAGTACCACTTATAACACTGTTTTCCAAAAATACACTTTAAAAAAAACAGAAATAAATTATTAAAAATAACTACTTTAGAATGATCAAATGCCTCATGTTACAGTTTCTAACAAATAAAAATAAGCAATAAAAAACAATCCAACGCACTTGGTAGGTAGAAGTGTTAGAGAAATTCACATCTTCCATTCAAATGGCTTCTTTCTCTGGTATGTTTTCAGATATTAGTATGGTGTCAAAAAGCTGATATTTTATGCGAAGTTGACTTATTCCACTATAAATAAATGCTACTACTATTATTATTATTATGAGTGACAATTAATAAATATTACTTTGGAGAATAATATTGGTTATTGCTTGGATGAATCATAATAAACATTCCCCTTGTTTACCAATCGACTATATAATCAACGTTTGATTTTTATGTAAAATGACTATATTACTCTTATTTTGTTAATTTAAAAGCTTATAATACATAAAAATCATCATATTTTGAGAAAAGTGTAGTATATTTGTTTATACAATGATTTGTTTAACAAATTATAACAAAAATTATATGGTGTACTATTTAAGGGGTATTTTAGTAATTGTTTGAGTGTTTATTGAGAAATAGTCTTTATTTCATTTTAACCCATAAAATTTTGGGTTAAAGTGCAATGGACATAGAATCTTAGGAGGAAATATTATAATGTTAGAAAACTCGGGTGATTTTCGTAAATTATCATAAACCTCATGGGGCAAAGTGTAATTTACCCTAAAAATAATGTTAAACAAAATCAGAAATGGATTGTACGCTAATGAAGCACGCGGTGCCATGAAATTTCTTATTCTCGAAATTTCTCATAAATATTTATTGAATATGTAAAGAAAATTACTTTCAAAAGATATATATATTTAACTCTTTATATAGCTCAATATGACTTACTCTATTTACCCATAAATCTTGGGTCCGTGCCATGAAACACAATAAACCTCGTTCTTCTGCTTGTTTTTTTTTTTTTTTACCACCTTGAAAAGACAATAAAAAATGATAAATTTTTAATTCTTCAATACTGTCTCCCACGTTTCTACTATTATGTATCTATCTCATATGGAACATTTTTATTAATTACAATTTATTCAGTGCAATGTAATAGGCTTAAGCTTATGGAGAAGTTATTCATATGTTGCACAAAAATTATATTGCTTAATTTTTTAAGTTATTCAGTGGAATGTAATAGGATTAATTACAATTTATTAAGTTATTCATCTTATGGAGAAGTTTAAAAGTTACCAACTGCCCAAAAAATCTTTCATTCGGGCAAAATTTAATTTTCATAATTATCTTATTTTAAGATAAAGAATAGATAAAACTGTTATATTTTTATTACAATACAATATATACTTTACTTTGTAGTATATGTTACAATATGAATTGCTGCAAAATTTATTTTATTTTTTTGGTATATGGAAATGACTTGATATTTTCATGGTATCTGATTATCACATTTCCTATATATTCAGCTTCTCCTGAAATTGATATTAGTTGTGTTTAAAGCCTTAACTTAAATTTCTATAAGTTATGATTATGCACACTTTTATTGCGACTTGTAAGTCACAGATTCGTCTCGCTGAAAATAACCTTTCTGAAAGTAGGGATAAGGTTGTGAAAATGTTATACACTAAACCGTCTATATATATTGAGAGGGCACAACCTGGGAGCGGGGATTGAACTTGGGACCTCAGCTCCATTTATTTTTATAAAGTACAATAAGAGAAACGTTAACATGGTTAAAAAATATATATATATATATATATATTGTAGAAACTTGGGCTAATTGGATTCTTTGTCCTTTCCCAGGCGTGGAGTTGCAGGATCGAGGATTTCTTTTTGCCTTGTAGTAATTTATTTAGTTTGTATTAAATATTTGTTTTCCTTGTTACTAATTTGTTCAATTTATAGTACTATTAAATATTAGTTTTCCTTGTTACTGTGAAAACAATTTTTTGACCAGGGTAGAGTGTGGTCAAATATGGATTTGGATGGGTAAAAGTGCAAAAATGAAAAAGTAATGATGAACTGAACAGTAGTACTACTTGATTATGGGGAAAAAATCGTGCGTGCAATATTTTTTTATGGTATCTAGGTCGCACGGTTGGCCACTTCATATATATATATATATATATATATATATATTATATTTTAAGGGTTTCATATATTATATTTAATATATTTATAATGATGCACTTTTATACTTTCTACGCCATCCCATCTTTTTTAATCATTTGTAAGATTTTGACATACTAATTAAAAAATAATGAGTAAAAATTATTAAATAATTTAATGAATTATTTATATTAAGTTATTCTTCTTCCTACTATTGGTTTTTTTTAGTGAGAAGTGCACTTAATAAAAAATGGATAGACTAAATTATTACTAATTAATTTATCGGGAACATGCAAAAAATATATTGTTTGTCTAAATATGTTATTTTCATAAGTAAAATGTATTTGCATTGAAATTATCAAAACATCATTTATGTAAGATTTTTTTTTTAATTTAATAAAATATCACTTAAAAATGACAGAGTACTCAAGAGATAATAATGATTCCTACGTGAAAGAAAATGTTCCACTTATTTAATATCATTTGGAAGATGAAAATAATTAATATTGTTAAAATTCGAAATATGTTTACTCTTTTTTCTAATATAATAATAATCCTTATTTATGCTACTTATTTTGTACAATTCATATAGCTAATAAACAGGCCAATTGGGCTGTGGATCGGATCAGCCCATTATAGCCAATAAATAGGCACGCCTGACCATTTGATAGTACTACAATTCAATTACTTGTCACAATATAATAGAAATTATAAATTGATGCGAAATAAAAAAAAAAATTCAAAACTATTAAAATGGACTCGAGAGAGTAATTTATTTATTTATTGAGAGACTGCATTAAGTAGTGTTTAGATTTAATTGACATGTTCTCATTATTCATTGATAGACTGCGTTAATAGTGTTTAAATTTAATTGACCAGATGTGATTGCATTTATAGTACATTTAGGATGCAAAATTGCAAATGAATCGGGTGGTTCATGTGAACAAGTTTGGATCGTCTCGTTAAAGTCTCGATTCGAGCTCATTCATCTATAAATAAGTCTAGCTTGAACGGTAAAATAAGGCTCGTTAAATAAAAAAGCCAAGTCTGACTAATTTCCGATTCGATTTGTTAAAAACTTGAACTTAGTTGAGTAATTTTAAAACAAGAAAAATATATAAATTCAAAATTGAAAAGCAAGTTTCCATATTTAAATACGTATAATTTATAACGAATATTTGATATATATGTTGATAAGTTGTTACTAGGAGCAACATTACAATAGATTCATGATATTTTTGAGTTTTTTAAAATACTTAGTAATGCAATTTAACAATTTATGGCAAAATGAAAAGAGCTTAGCCTAAAACGCTAGCAAACAAACCAAGCCTTGTAGACTCAGGTTCGACTCGTTCAACTAAACAAGCCGATTCAATCTCTTACAAATGTAAAGCAAGACGAAGTCGAGCCGAATCCGAGTTGAACCTTAACGAGTCAGGACCGAGCCTAAACAACACGGTTGAACAAATGAGCAGAGCCTACACAGCGTTACTGAACAAACGAGTCGAGTTTAAACAACCGAAAACTCAGTTCAACTTGACTCATTTGTATTTCTAGACACATGGGCTAAAAGAATAATAAGAATGCATATGAATCGGTCCGCCCATAAACAAAAGCTCCTATTCATTCATTTAATATTCACTCATTTAATAAATAATCCGAATCTAACTTGAAAAATACATTAATAATGACCGTGGGCTTCGTTGCAAGCATCAGATTTTTCTGTGGGCTTATTACTGCTTCCCACCAACTATAAAAATAAAATTTTATAATAAAAATTCAAAAAATAGTTTTATAATTTTATTTAAAAAATTATATTCTTATAATTAAATGAAAATGCTTCACCCTTACATTGTTTTGAACGGTATTGGACACTCCTTACCACTCGTTTGTAATCCAGAATCTAAATAAGTCCATGCTTATCCCGTCTATCAAATCACATATCCCATCATTGTAAAATTTAATTTCCATTTATTATCAAATCTTTTACACCAACGTGTTTAGAATTTCATTCATTGCACTGCATAAGCTCAAAAGTTTATATTTTTTCTTCTAAAAAGCTAAATTGTATGAACAAACCTATTTGCTATTTTTTCTAAATGAATTACATTCATCATTTTTAAAAAAAAAAACTATTGTTTTTCTAAATTACTGGTTCCAAATAAAACTTAAGAGAAATAAGACATGCATATATATATGCTAGTTCAGGCATCTGTATATTCCCGCCGATGATGGATTAAGTGACTTAGAAACGTGGCGAGCGACAACTACCCCTATAGTTGTGTTGTAGAGGTCGGTAACGACGTCGAATTAGAACATAATTCTTCACCCACGACTCAACTAAGTGACTTAGAAATGTGGCGACCGACGACGATGTCGAAATAGAACATAATTCTTCACCCGCGACTCAACTATTTATAGCTCTTCGTAGTTTTCTACTTGATATATGGAAATGCAGACGCCATACTACCAGTAGGCCGCTTGACGGAGTGTCCACAACTTGAGTAAACCAGAGGACCGGAAACTGGAGAAATTTGGTGTCTTTATTAGAAGTTTAAAGGGAAATGATGGAAAATGGAGAAAATAAATCCGTTAGGCTCGCAATAAATAAAAGCATGAATTTCAAATCCACAGGTATTTGAGAACGAAAACGAAGGAAATTATCCATGCAAAGGGACTGTATCATTGTATTCATAGAATGATTTGAGATTCTTACGACACGACGATCTCGAATCCATCATAGTACAGTAGTCATTTCAAATATCGTGAACAAAGTTGTCAAAATCTTTATATATTTCAAATCCACAATTTCCCAACTGGACCCTTGTCGTTTGAGTTAAGAGATTGAATCCCTTCAAGCTCCTTGGTGCAAGGTATTGTTGTGGGAAAATGTAACAGAAAAGAAACGTTTTTCTTGCATTCATGGCTTTTCGTTAAGAGATTTTCGAACCTTGCATGATTTATACTTGCACCAAAGGGAGTGTTGGTGATTATGATTGATTATAAAGATAACGTTGTGCATCCCCATCCTACAACATGGGCATTTCAAAACACAAAAGAACCTATATTATCTGGAATGTGGATCATTCTGAAACGTGGAATGAAAACGGAAGCATGGTATGCTATATATTGAAAAATGTAGTATGGTAGAAGTAGCATTTTATAAGTTCTCTGGGCATATACGAGACCACTATATTAAGTTTCGCAAAAGTCAACGCCTAATTAAATATAACTTCAAATTTTGTAATTATTTTGAAATATGAAATTAATGCTTTCAAACTTGAAAATAATAGAAATAATAGAAATAATTTACTTGTCTATATTAGATTTTTCTCTAGGAATAAATTTTAAGTGTGCAATTGTCTTAAATTCTCTTGGTTTGCTAAATTTGGCGATTTGGTACGGAGGTATACCATAATTCAGAACGAACGTACTAATTCACAATTCTTTGGAATATTAGTGATTTCGGTAACATAGAAAAGTGCTAATGTTTTGAAAGCTTTGATGCTCTAGGTCTAGTTAATCACGTACCACAACCTAAATTGGCCCGAACAAGGATGACTTCGGTATCCGGAACAAGAAAGGCGATACGCTGTTGAGAATTGCCTGATATTTGTTACATACTTAGGCATGATATGAATCAGAATAGGTCGCTAAAGTAAGCTCGATAACATAAACGATTACGACGTTTGGAATATGCATGTCAACTCACAATGAACTCCTAAAATGAACACCTAAAACTGTTTCCAACTACCAGGCAAAATAAGATACAAAACATTTCTCACTTGCAGCATTTGTCAAAAATTTCCACATAAAATACTTTCTGCACAACCAAAAGTAACTTTAAATAAATATAGAAATCACCATCCACAATAATCGAGAATTTCAAAATTAGGACACAACCTGAATATTAAGCATCTCAATAAGTTAAAGAGTACTAACGCCAGTGGCTCTAATTTGAACTCCTAATCTAAATTTGGAGGAGTTTCAATGCAAGAGAACTGCTACACCGGTATGTTTAATACTATTTAATCCACTAAAAAACAAGGGTTTCTCATAGTCCCCTTTAACTAGGTTACTAGTTGTTGATATCCACGTACGAGTTGAATAAGTGTAGTATGCGATACACGTATCCTGCATCGGTTAGGTATGAGATTACTCTTATACAATTGTGATATAAGTGTAATATGTGATATATTTATCCCACATCGAGCAAATATGGGCACCTTAACTATGAGATAATCATTTGGACACCATTACCTTACAAGCCGGTTTTCATTTACCAAATTGGTTTTCATCACAACTATTAACAAATGGTTGTATTTTTGAGTTTAGGGATTTAGGGATTGATTATAGTCACTCCGTTGGGAGCCCTTACACATTGTCGAAATTTACGAAATTACGAGGCAAATCGTCAGCCTCACAGAGAAAAAGTCTAAAATCATACACATTGTTAAAATTTATAGTTGTAACGATCACACGATATAACTCATCTGAAAAACAACTTGCAAAGTAATAGTACTCGTATAATTGTACCTTACATAATAAGTCTATATTGGATGTGTCATTTTAACACTTCGAATGTGCATACCATACCCAATTAAATTCCAACCAAGTTTAGGTAGGTATTCCATGTATTCTTTTTGTTAGCAATTTAAATAATATTACATAAATAAATATTACCTCCGTACACCATTGTTCAAGTTGTAATAAGTGTTAAATTAAAGATAAGTCTAACAGTCTCCCACTTGGTACGTATGCTATAAATTTATGAGATTGTTTAACTTGATTTAGCCATGAATAAGAACTTCATATTCTAAACAATGAAAGATAACAATTGGATCATGGCGGTCATACAAAAATTTTCTCCTTTTGTATTTTCTTCTATGTATCACACAAAGTAACATTCAATGAGAGAAAACAATATTTATGAATAACTTCCTACAAGTCGTTCAGGGTCTTAAAAGTCGCAATGGATCTTACATCATAAAACAAAAACTCTATTGTGCACAAATAAACTTAACTTTATTTCATGAAATAAAATCGAAACACAACCATTTAAGTATAAAATGAACTGACCAATCCCATACTATCTACATGACTAGAGTAGATTTTACTGTAAGTGATTTTGTTATGGGATCAACAATCATTTAGCGTGTACCGGTATGCTCAATAACTACTTGCTGCTTTTTGATTCTATCTCTAGCAGAGAGTTACTTAATATCAATGTGTTTGGAGTTGCTTCCTGATTTATTATTCTTTGAAAAGAATACCACTGCCGAGTTGTCACAAAAAACCTTTATTGGTCTGATATGAAGTCTACAATACGAAGTCCTGCGATAAAATTCCTTAACCACTCGGCATGTGAAGTAGCTTCAAAACAAACTATGAACTTTGCCTCCATCGTTGATGATACTATTGTCTCTTGTTTGATGCTTCTCCAAGATATAACTCCTCCAGCCAGCAAATAGACATACCCAGAAGTGGATTTTTGCAAGTCTAAACATCCCGCAAAATCAGAGTCTGAATATCCAATTACTTCTAAGTTGTCTACATGTTTGTAGGTGAGCATGTATCCCTTGGTTCCTCGTAAGTACCTTAAAACCTTCTTTGCAGCTTTCCAATGCTCCATACCATGATTACTTTGATATCTTCATAGCATCCCAACTACAAATGCTATATCGGGTCTTGTGCACACTTGTGCATACATCAGGCTACCGACCACAGAAGCGTATGGAATATTTTCCATCTGTTTCCTTTCCAAATCATTTTCCGGACATTGATCAAGGGAGAACTTGTCACCTTTCATTATAGGTGCAACATTAGGTGTACATTGACTCATCTTGTATCTTTCTAAAACACTTTCAATGTAGGCTTTAAGGACAGACCTAGTTTCCTTTGGTGTCTATCTCGATGAATCTCCATGCCTATGACATAAGAGGCTTCACCTAAATCCTTCATTTCAAAATTTTTAGAAAGAAATGACTTAGTGTCATGTAACAACCCATGATCATTAGTTGCAAATATGTCATCCACATAAAGAACTAAAATAATGAACTTGCTCCCAGTGACTTTAAGGTACACACAATTATCAATAACATTTTCCTCAAAACCAAATGAGGTAATTATATCATGAAATTTTAAGTACCATTGACAGGAAGCTTGTTTTAGCCCATATATGGATTTCTTTAGCTTACAAACCAAATGATCACCTTTACTGGAGCAAAATCCTTCAGTTTGAACCATATATACCTCTTCATCTAGATCCCCATTTAAGAATGTCGTTTTCACATCCATCTGATGTAGCTCTAAATCAAAATGAGCTACCAATGCCATGACTATCCTAAAGGAATCCTTCTTGGATACTGGTGAAAATGTCTCTTGGTAATCTATGCCTTTCCTTTAAGTAAAACCTTTGGAAACAAGTCTAACTTTATATTGTTCAACATTGTCATTTGAGTTCCTTTTAGTCTTATGGACCTATTTATAACCTAGGGCTTCAACCCCTTTAGGTAATTCAACGATTTCCCAG
>MKEJ01002552.1:0-11402 GCA_001753735.1 Embelia ribes
GATACTAGTCCCACTTTTAGTATGATCATTTTCTTATTACCAAAATCATGTTCATACTTTATGTTCTTTGTAGCATGTACGTATTTATCGAGACCTCATAGTCTCATATGTAAATTGTTGATTGGACATGTAACCCTTTTCTCCTTTTTATATATCAATATGATATTGCTTACAAGCTCGGAGGCTAGAGATGAGCATACATAGGCATACATAGGCATGAACTCGAAGGTAGCCTAGCATTTATTTTGTATTTATTGTATCAGTGTACATGCATATTTTGTTATCAAAGGTTGTATCAAGAGGCTTACACTAATTAAGCTGTTATTTAGCATCATTTTCTTCTTCTAAGTCGACCCCTTTATTTTTAAAACTTATCACATCAAGCCCCAAGACTTCAATTAATTGAAATGTTGTGCAAGTAACCCTAGTACGTGATATCATATCATTGCATCACTGAAGAGGGCCTCTAACACTTCTTATTGGGTGACACTAAGGAGGACAAATTTCTTATCACATCAATAGGATTTAATAATAATAAAAACTTATGAAAATAATTTTTTAATTGAACATACATAGGAAATTTTGTTTCCGTATTTCAGAACTTGACTCAATTGGTTGTGACTCAATATTTAGTGTTACAGGGTTGTTTTCTCATTGCATCACAACCGTTAGATCTGATTTGGTGTATGGTCCAGATTGGAGAAGCTGGGGCTGAGAACCACAGCAGGCAAAGCCAAGTTGATTTGGACCATAGTTTGCGTAGGTGGGGCCATGGTGCTCACTTTCTACAAAGGCTCTGAGCTTAACCTATGGCATAAAACCATTAACCTGAAGCAGATGATTCAACACAACAGACACGTGTCAAAACCCCAACAAACAAATGTTGGGTTGGGAGCTATCTTGGTCATATGTTGCTGTTTCTCAGCTGCAATGGGCTTGATTGTTCAGGTAATACACATTATTCAGAAATTAATTAGTCATATACTATAAATTTGAGTTTCTATAAGTTCTCAACATGCTTCTGTTGTAAAAGTTCAAGATCCGAATTGTCAGGGTTTGTTTGGTTGCAGTTTTTAAATAAATAAGCTAATTTATTTCAAATTGAGAAAAAATCTTGTTGCATCCGGCTTGAAGCTTTCAGCTAAAATATCAAATAAGCTCAATCCAAACGTTGTCCCAAAAAGATGCTGAAGCTTTTAAGTTGCAACCAAGCATACTCTAAATAAGCTGAAAGTTTTAATCTGGACATTTTTTTTTTTTTTGACACAAAAAAACTAGCTTTTCCTTTAGAAACTACATCCAGGTGAATCCAAAAGCTAGATAAAACCAGCTTAACACTCTATTTTGTTTATGTCAAAACAGTAAATAAGCTCCAATGCAGTTTAACTTTTAAGCATAAAGTAGAACATCTTGAGCTTAAAAGCTGCAACCAAACAAACTATAATTAGACACGAAATTTGCCAATATTAGGGCTTAATCTTTCGCTTTGTTTCAAAGGACTATGCTACATTGGACTAACTATCTAGACTGCTTGTTTATTTCTTGCAGTAAATTGTAATGTACCAGTCCCCGGACTTTTGGTCCCTGAAGGGATTAAATTTTGTAAATTTTAAAACATTTATGTAGATATAATTTTTGAAACATTGGAGACTGTACTTTGGACTATAGTTACATTCAACCCTTGGGGTTCTTTGGGGCTGAACTAGCTTGCAATTATTAGTCCATAGCACAGCCCAAAGCATCAGAATTGAAATGAGCATGGGATTAGACAGTCTACTCTGGTATATCTTTCGAAACACACACACACTAATCTTGGTAAAACCTCATAAACATTTTATACTTATTATAATATTTACCAGGAATTAAGAATCCACTTTCTTGGAGATGTACAACTTTATCTAGTCGATATTATTAGCACCTTTACAATAGTGAAGACGGGGTGTTATATATACTTATCAGTCTTGAAGTGAATGAATTAGAAAAGAACGAAATTGGAAATGAAATTTGATGGCTTTGAACAGAATTTGGGGTTGTCATGTTATGTTGTTCATTTGATTCATCCCAATGAAAAGTTGTTTAAATTTGGAAATCGATGAAAAATTGTTGTAAGTTTAGTTTTTAATGGAAAATTTATTCAAAAAGGTAGTTGATTCTTCGTATGTGATTTGGTCACATCCAAATTTTATGCTACGTGTAGAGGGATAATGTAGGTGAACGTTCTCAATGTGTATCATTTAAAATGTCGAAGAGTTGATGCATGGACTCACATTATTCACTGGTTTTGTCCACCGGGAAAGGAATAAGATGACAAAATAGTAATAATCCCATGGAATAGGAAACATGCAAATATATCATGGTTTTAACCATGATTGGTAACTAATTGAATCTAGCCACGTCGCTCAGTGAAAAGATCCGGTGCAAGTCTTTGTGAGCACAAACATCATTCAAATTATTGAGGTTTTGTTTGCTACTTTAGTATAGTACAAAATACGGATAACATGGGTACTACAAGCATGTGGAATTGCCTAGTGCAACCTTCCACTCATATTTAGGGATGTCGATTCCATTCCATTTTCATATGGCAGAGGCCTTGATTTCTAGGGCGGTATTTGCTTGTCTCTTAATCTATCATCTTTTTTAAACTGTTTCTAATTCTATTCTTGTATGATTGTTAGGTTTTATTAGATTGAAACTTGTATGTAGTAATGCACTTTTGACCGTTTCCTTGTGCAGTTCGTACTATCAACTAGCTAACCATTTCTAACTGACAACTAGCTAGGACTGTAAGGATATAAGGATGCACTTGTTCTCTATAAGATTAGCTGGGTAAGGGTGTTATCTTAGCTTGTTTCTCTGACAAAATAATCGAGCTCAAGCATTACTGATAAGCTTTGAGAAGTTTTGCTATCTGCTTTACTTAAAGAAAAAAAATGGTTCCTAAAAACATCTCTGACATTTTGATGAGTTCAGTACTTCATACAAAATACAGAAATATTCAGTGGCTTCTTCCACCTTTAAAGTTTAGTCTGTAGCTGATAAATTTAGGAAATTTATTGACTACATTCTCTTTGGGAACCATAGGTCATCTTTCCAGCTCTTGATATACGCGTCAAGAATGTTGCTCGAACTTACTCTCTTGAGCATGAAGGAGAAAGTGCTCTTTTTGATCAGTTATTTGCATTGTTGAATTCCAACTTGGGAGATGAAGAAAGCTATAGGAGAGAATTGGCCTCTTGTACAGGAGCTCTTCAAACATCTATTAGCCAGCATATGTCCAAGGAAGAGGAGCAGGTTAGTTTAGTTTTATCTTGACTAATCTTCTTCCAATGTTTCCGAAAAGACTTAAATCACAAACAAGTATTCTCTGTTTTCCTTTCTTTTGGTGACATGATGACTTGGTAGACATAAATTCGATCAAGGACATGAGTGCAAAAAACTGTTTTTTTTCATATTCTAAAACTTATTTCATCTAATCAACAGCAGCCAGCTATTTCGAACTCCCCCACATAAGTGTGTGGCTCGGATTTTGCAGGTCTTTCCCTTGCTTATAGAGAAGTATTCATTTGACGAGCAGGCCTCTCTAGTGTGGCAGTTTCTTTGCAGCATCCCTGTTAGTATGATGGCAGAGTTTCTCCCATGGCTTTCTTCTTCCATTTCCTTTGATGAATGCCAGGATATGCGTAAATGCTTGAGCAAAATTATCCCAGAAGAGGAGCTTCTCCAGCAGGTGAAGTTATCTCATTTGCGGCACATGCTTTGAGAATCATTCTTTCCAGTTTCCATTGACAGTTTATGTTCTTTGTAATAAAGGTCATATTTACATGGATGGATGGTTTGAGAACGAGCAATGGTTTGAAAACTTGTGATGATCCCCACAGTTCTGAGGACTCTGAGGACTGCAGCTTGATTAGACCGGCCAAGAAAGTGCGTTATGGCTGTGAATCTTACGCCGTTGGTATAAGAAAATATCCCGAATTTAATTGTGGTCAAGAGGATTGCACTCTTGCCTGTCCAGTTGATGAGATACTTCATTGGCATAAGGCCATAAGACGAGAACTAAATGATATTGCTGAAGCAGCTAGGAAGATACAGTGCTCTGGGAATTTTTCTGGTTTATCCGCATTCAATAAGAGACTGCAATTTATAGCTGAAGTTTGTATCTTTCACAGGTGCAGTTTTGATCTTTTAGTAAATAGTTTTGTTTTTTACGATATTGAGTTTTGATCTGCACATGGTTTCTAGTCCTTGATATATCAATTCCCTTTGCACCGGCACTGCAGTATAGCTGAGGACAAAGTTATATTCCCTGCTGTCGATGCAGAACTTTGTTTCGCCCAGGAGCATGCTGAAGAAGAAAGTCAATTTGACAAGTTTAGATGCTTGATAGAAAGCATCGAGAGTACTGGTGTCAACTCTTCATCTGCGGAATTTTATACAAAGCTATGTTCACATGCAGATCATATAATGGAAACCATAGAGAAGCACTTCCACAATGAGGAAATTCAGGTCTGCTGTTCAGGCTATATATTGTTCCCCTCCCCGTCATCACTCACATGTGTGAAACGCATACACATACTGTCTCTCTCACAACATATGTGTTTTCTTGCACAAAGCAAGCTGCTTGAGCAAGAGTTGGGCATACATACCTTTCATTTTTTCTCTGATGAAACGACTTTTTCGTTCTATTTTGCAATCTGAGGTTGAAACTTGCAGTTTCACTTTCGCGCTCAGACTGTTCCTAAATGGCATTTTCTGAGAAAATTATATTTGCAGGTACTTCCTCTTGCTCGTAAGCATTTTAGCCTTGAACGCCAGCGAGAACTTCTGTACCAAAGCTTGTGTGTAATGCCTTTGAGGCTTATAGAGTCTGTCTTACCATGGTTGGTTGGGTCACTAAGCGAAGAAGAAGCGAGGTCTTTTCTTCATAATCTGCAGATGGCAGGTTTTGTTCTTTCTTCCGAATCTAGTTTATCCGAAATGCGTAAGAATTAAAGTAAATATCGCTCCTTTTGCATTCTGAAATCCTTTTGGCATTTGATGCAGCTCCAGCATCTGACACTGCTCTGGTTACTCTTTTTTCTGGTTGGGCGTGCAAAGGACGTCCTAGGGATGCTTGTTTATCTTCCAGTGTAAATGGTGGTTGTCATGCAAAAGCACTTTTCGAGTCTAATGGAAAATTGAAGGAGTTTTGTCCTTGCTCATCTGCATGTTCTGAAGAGAATCTTGCTTTATCCCGGGTAGATGGTCAAGAAAAGCCATTAAAGCATGGGACGCAGATGTCACAGAGAGAGAGTGACACCTGTGATCCTCCTGAAAGTGTTAACACTAAAAAATTGTGCTGTAATCAGTCTTGTTGTGTTCCTGAGCTAGGAGTGAATACCAATAATCTTGGAATGAGTTCTCTTGCTGCAGCAAAATCTTTCCGTTCGTTATCATTTGGTTTTTCTGCCCCTTCCATTAATTCTAGTCTTTTTAACTCGGAAGCAGATTTAAGTGGGAAGCGAAGTGGCTGTGGGACAAGACCCATTGATAACATATTCAAGTTTCACAAAGCTATTCGCAAAGATCTGGAGTATCTTGATGTTGAATCTGGAAAACTTACCCATTGTGATGAAACTTTTCTACGGCAGTTTAGTGGTAGGTTTCAACTGTTATGGGGCTTATATCGAGGTCATAGCAATGCGGAAGATGAAATTGTGTTCCCAGAATTAGAATCAAGAGAAACACTACACAACGTCAGTCATTCTTATACCCTGGACCACAAACAAGAAGAAAAACTATTTGAGGATATTTCTTCTGCACTTTGTAAGCTGGCTCAACTTTATGAAGAATCAAAGAATTTAAATCTGAGAGGAGATTCAAGTCAAAGAAACTTAACCTCTTCTGATAGTGGTTTGGGAAAATACAACGAACTTGCCACGAAGATTCAGGGCATGTGCAAATCAATCAGAGTAACGCTGGATCACCATGTATATAGGGAAGAACTTGAGCTGTGGCCATTGTTTGATAGACATTTTTCTGTGGAAGAGCAGGACAAAATTTTGGGTCGTATAATTGGTACCACTGGTGCAGAGGTGCTGCAATCCATGTTACCATGGGTAACATCCGCTCTTACTCAGGACGAGCAGAATAAAATGTTGGAAATATTTAAGCAGGCAGCCAAAAACACAATGTTCAGTGAGTGGCTCGATGAATGGTGGGTAGGAACTTCCTCAGGGTCTTCACTGACTGTGACATCAGAAATTAACATCTCACAAGGTGTTTTCCATATGAATTATGCACTTTATACATTAACCTCTATTCATGATGCTTCATTCTTGGTAGATTGGCTAATTTTGTAGAGATGATAACTGCTTCCTTTTTTCATTTTTTTGTAATATGATATTCTTAAAATATTTCCCCTCAGTGGATCTCTTTTTCATGTGTCTGTGATTACACTATAGGCTCTGATGTACATGAATCCCTGGACCAAAGTGATAGTACTTTCAAGCCTGGCTGGAATGAGATTTTCAGAATGAATCAAAATGAACTCGAGTCAGAGATTAGAAAGGTTTCCAGAGACTCGACGCTTGATCCAAGAAGAAAAGCTTATCTCATTCAAAATCTTATGACAAGGTATTTATCTTATGAAATTTGTTTGGTAGATTTTTATGTTTTACTTTCTTGTGATGCACTAGACTCCTGGTTCATTCACTGGTTTTGGACTTGTTGCAGTCGCTGGATAGCTGCACAGCAGAAGTTGCCTCAAGCAAGGACAGGAGAAACTTCTAGTGATGACGTACTTGGATGCTCTCCATCTTTTCATGATGCTGATAAATCTGTGTTCGGGTGTGAGCACTACAAAAGGAATTGTAAACTCCGTGCCACTTGCTGTGGCAAATTATTTACTTGCCGGTTCTGTCATGACAAAGTCAGTGACCACTCTATGGACAGGTAACATTTGCCAGTTAATTATACTTGTTCGCCTTAAAGATCTCTTCTTTTGAAACCATTTAATTAATTTTCAGGAAAACTACAACTGAGATGATGTGTATGCGCTGCCTGAAAATACAGCCGATAGGGCCTAGTTGTATAACTTCATCGTGCAATGGATTCTCTATGGCCAAATACTACTGCAGTATATGCAAATTCTTCGATGATGAGAGGTAGTATACCATTGATAAAATCTTTCTTTCCACTCATTAATGTGGCATGTCTAAGATGTTATTGTCTAAGTTATTTTCATTGTGTGAAAGAGTGGGCACTGATAGCATGAGTTTGTTTCTACTATGTTGATTTGTTCTGTTTGGTGAACATTTAATCGGAAAACTATATATCTATTGCAAAGCGATCGAAGACAAGGTGAAGACGATGAAGTATTACCTTCCTTGATGGTTTAGGATTTGAAACTATTCTTAACTATTGTAATTTCGGATGCCCATCTGTGAAACCCCATAATAATTCAGCAAATTATACCTCTGTGGGCATTCCTTAGATCTTACTTGGGATTATTTCTTATAACTGTTAAGAGAATGGCTCTGAGGATCGAATTACTTAAAGATCACTAGTCTTCTTTATATAATAGGAAGAAACTTCTACAAAATAGAAAATTACATTCCAATAACCCAGATTATCCAAATCCTCTTCTGCTATTTTTCTAGTTTCTCTTATTCCATGTAGGAAAATAACCATGATCCATCTTTAAATTTCTGCTTATGAAACCACTTGACCTTGAGGGTGGACTCAGAGTTCGATTCATGATCTAATAATTGATTTTGTACTGGTTCTCAGCCACACGTAGCACCAACTACATGGATTCTTAAGGGGAATATGATGAATGAAGTCTGGGATCCTTGATTTTAGCCCAACATTGCATGTTATTTGTTGGTGTAACTCTGTTTCCGAATTTGAACATGTCTGTGAAAGAGTGACCAATTATCGTGTCAGCTAGGCAAGGCACATATCAAATTCCAGTATAGGAGATTATGTCGTAAAAAAGTTTAATTTAGAAGAAATTACTTTTTGTTGATGAAGCTTCTTTTGTTCAAAAATGTAAACAGCATTCAACTTTGGAGTATCTGTCTATAGGCTTGGGGAGCATGTTTTATGGTTCTTTTGATGTTAACTCTATTAGCTTTGGTTCTATGTTCACTAGAGCACTAAACTTCTACTAGAGTAGTTGCTGATGTTCTGTCTTTTGTCTCTCACACCACAGGACAGTATACCATTGTCCATTTTGCAATTTATGCCGTCTAGGGAAAGGACTCGGTGCTGACTTCTTTCATTGCATGACATGCAACTGTTGCTTGGCGATGAAATTAGCGGACCACAAGTGTCGGGAGAAAGGTCTAGAGACAAATTGTCCCATATGCTGTGATTTTTTGTTTACATCCAGTGCAACTGTCAGAGCTCTTCCTTGCGGCCATTTTATGCATTCAGCTTGCTTTCAGGTTATACTACTACTACTCTCTCTTTCTTTCTGTCTGTCTGTCCATCTCTGTGGGATTTGAACTTAAGTGTGTGGCTGTGTGCTTATCAAGTTCTATGGATAATGCTTGACACCCTACTAACCTTCCGTGTGTGCTCTGTTGCCAGGCATACACATGCACCCACTATGTTTGCCCCATTTGCAGCAAATCCTTGGGAGACATGGCGGTAAGAAATTTTTTTTTCTCAGTCTTCTGGTCCAAAAAAAAACTATGTTATGCGCTTCCTTCAGATATTTTGTTGTGATGCTAAAAGTAGCAAGTGTGCGGCGGGTGATTTTTAATTGAAATTCACTCCCAGTAAAGTTGTGTTTTATGTAAGGTCTTGTCTTTATGTTAGCATAAAAGTAGTTGTTTCTCAGACAACTAGAGAAGTGGGATTATTAAACGCAAGTTAAGAGTTTTATAATGATCTTTGACCATTTATATCAGGTCTATTTTGGAATGCTAGATGCCTTATTGGCCTCTGAGGAGCTCCCAGAAGAATACAGGGACCGCTGTCAGGTAAACTGTCTATTTAACATTTACTTGTAGTTGGGATCCTTTTTCTTACCTGGCTGGCATCTGAATTGACCGATCTCTATTTTAAAGGACATACTATGCAATGACTGTGACAATAAGGGAACTTCAAGGTTTCACTGGCTATACCACAAGTGTGGGTCTTGTGGATCATACAATACCAGGGTAATCAAGCTTGACTCAAATTTGAATTGCTCAACATCAAGCTAGCTACCGGACGACAGACTTACAAGTTGTCTAGGGTGTGTGTGCACAGACAGGTAGTTTATAGAGCTCAATATTGTTTCTTTCTTTCTTTCTCAATCTCATTTCTACTATAGCACTAGTGCAAGTATCATCATCAACATCCAAGCCTTGTATTCTTATAAATTGGAGTTGGGTAAGTAGAACCAAAATAAGATGTTACGTTGGATTGTGAACGTACACGGCTTCCATATCCATCAAAGCCAAGTTGCTCATCTATTTCTACCATGCGCATATCCTTCTCTATCACTTTCATCGTCATAGTTAAAATGTACAGGAAATACTGTAATTTCAGGCCAAATAATTATTAATTAAGGGGAAATTACTAGTTTTTTTTGTTTAATCTAAAAATAGTATAGTAAATTTTTTCTCAATTTATAATAATTTATCTTTAAAGCATACTAATTTTGTACAAAAAATATTCTTATACATTTTCCTGTAAACTGAATCTTGTATTGAGTTGGTTTCCCTGTATGTACCTCTCGTTTATCTCCACATTAAGATTCTCACACTTTATAAGTGGTGCACTCATAAGTCTCATTTTTATATGCCCAAATCACACTTTCTAAGTAGTGCACTTTCAAGTCCCATTTTTATATGCTCAAACCACTCACCTTAATATACTCTCTTTCGTCTTGTTGTCAATTAACGTCACTCCTAACCTTGCATAGATCTTTTTATTTCTAATTATATCTTTTCTTGGTCTTCCTCCACATCCACCTCAACGTACACATCTCCGTTACACTCAGATATGCTTCAAGCTAATTTTAATCTCAATTTTCCTGAATTCTTTTAGAAGTGGTTGAAAAGGAGAAAATGTCGCATATGTTGTGTTTATATCCGTTTAATTGTGTTTGAAACCTCTCTTCCAAACAATTCTCCAAAACTTGGTATGCGCAAGTATCCGATGATAGTCTTAGGTCTTTCCTATTGCTACGTTGTCTAACTTATTGCTTCCTCAATATTTTGGAATCTAAATTTGCACAGAATAAAAAAATTAAGAACCCTTCCTCTCTTTTCTGGCAGATGCACTGTTTTCTTGTGATGTTTACATGGCAAAAGACGTGGGGTGGCCTAAAGAGCTTGAGTTTGAAGCTGAAATTGACCTAGTGCAATGCGATTGACGGCCATAGACAAAAAATTTAACCATTTGGTTTCAACACTCTATACAAGCGGCAAATGCAATGGGGAAGATAAACTAAATGTGAGCTCGCAAATAGATAATTGGGTAACTAGGGCTTAATAATGTGTCTATTATGTTCAACACTAGCTCGTGTGGTCTCAATTCGTATTGTATTTGTATTTGTAGAGCTAAATACGTGTAACAGTATCAAAACTTAGGGTCGTGCATTACTTTTAAGATTGGAATTTTGAAACTGTTGCTTTGATACCACGTGAAGTTGTAAGGAAGGTGTACGCAAACATGCGGTGAAATTCACCTTAATTTACGGAAGAGGGAGAGGAAGTGAATGGAGAATATATTATGTCCCAACAATTTGAATTTGTTTTGGTGGAATTCAATTGCAGCAAGATAAAGATTTTTCATCTATTCAAGTTGACAACATCTAGAATGGAAGCTGGGGATGGTACTAATAAGGCCAGCTTACTCCGTTGTTAATATTACTTGGTATAAAATTTTATTGTGTTAGTTATAATCTGCACTAGAGTTTTTTGAGACCGGTAACTTTTCCCTGTGCTTGAACAATTTTTGACGAGGAATTTTGAAGAGCATCTCCCTTCAGTGTTCCTGTGCAATTCCCTATATGTCATATTATTGCCACGTTAGTACAATACTCCTGCAAGTATTTATGCTATTTTTTCCCCCAATTCCAATCATTTTCTCGCTCAAATTCTTAATCATTTCATTTTCCCATTTTATCCGCTGCTATTAATATTTATCTTGTGTTTATATTTATCAACAATAATATGTATAAAATGTATTATCCCACAATTATAATTATTAAATGTAAAAAAATTAACAAAATCAGAAAATGGAAGATTTTATTGCAAAATTTTAAGGTCATTTGCAACATTTCAAATAAGTGTTTACGTATTCTTCTTCTTCTTACAAGCATCCCACCATTTAATTCTTCTTACAAGCATCTCATTTATTTTGCTCTCCATCGGTATGGTAATGTGAATAATAATTGACCATTCTATGTTTCCTTCTTTTTT
>MKEJ01002559.1:0-12473 GCA_001753735.1 Embelia ribes
CCATACAAAGTCCACAATATTTTTATGCATAATTCAACATACAAATGTCAAATGGTTCCATTTAATAAATTTTATCGTCAATACATTAACGATATTATTTATTAAATAAAAATATAAAAACTTTGCTTGAAATTTTTTGAAATTTTTGGGATGTTACATAAGCGCTTATAACAATGCTTAATATTTAAATATAACCAATTTCATATGGTTATGGTAAAGATGTATGAGGTGAATGCTTTTGTTTAAGCTTCTATTTTATCCACTTTTCTACTACAATCGCTACAAAATTTTCGAATGAAGGGTTAATCGCTTGCTTATAAGTTGGCACCTTGTAGGCCTTAATTTTTAGCTAAAAATAGAAAAGATAACAATATTTTCCTATCCCAAAACCTCGTATTGTTGGTGTCACAAGCTGACTTAAAGACCACATGAAAACAAAACAAAGGACAAAATGGAATTGACCTTACAATGTTATCATCTCTGCATATATATATATGTGTGTGTGTCTGCATATATATATATATATATATATGTACATATACATACTCTCTTTTGATATCATGTGATATCTTCCATTATTGGTATGCAAAATGATATACTATTTCACTTATGCAGGCACAGGATTCGTTGACCGAGTCAATTTTTTAATTTTTTTAAAAAAATTATGAGTTGTTCATTTTTGTCTTTTAGCAATTCTTAATTCCTTTGTTTTGAATATTGTTTACGTATTTATCGAGAGACTTTGAGATTCTTTTTAGTTTGAGTACATTAGGAAGTTTAAATTTTATCTTATTGTCAATCATGAACACAACCACATACAAGGAACATTAATTTTTGTGGGTACTTACATTTAATTATAATAATAAAATTTCTAAAAAAAATATCCAATTTTGAGTTTATTTCTTTATCCCATAATCTTCTTCGACCCTAACTTTCTTCCACTGTATGTTTATTCACGCCATCAGTTCAACAAGGGATTTCAATATTAGGAAGACATATACAATGATGATAATAGTAATTATGGAGTGACATTAATTCTATTTCCAAATTAGGTTGGATAAGTTTTTTTCTCCATTTTTAATAATAAAGAAATACCACCCATATATATCGTAATAAGTATAGATTTGCACTTGTGTACTAATTATGTTATTTTATTATTTTAATTTCAGCTTATTTTTCTATTAATGAAAGAAAATAAAATTTATTGCATTCAAAGGTAAAATCATACCCCTTTATCCATTCCGAACCGTTTAAATCGTACCCCAAATTGAACCGAGCAATTCGGATAGATGTGAAACTTTTTACACCCCTAACAATTTCAATTGTCTTAGATCAATGATCCGATAACGATAATTCAAATACAAATAAAACTCACTCAATAACAGAAAACCTCGCTATCTTATCAAATTATATTGATAGCGGTGAGATGAGATGTTAGTAATTTCTTTTTGCTTAATTAAGATTTTGGATTCGAGTATCATGAATACAGCTATGTTAAACCTTGGTATGAAGAGTTTTATCATTTTTTGTGGTCTTACTCAGCTCAAATCCGAATCAGTAGGAATTCAATGTGATTTCCGAATACCGAGTGATTATTAAAAAAAAAAAAAACAGTAGAAAACATAAAAATTCCAACTAAAAGCTTGTTGTCTAGTCGTACAAGCGAAGATTATCTCACATGATATGGTCTTAATGAGCTTTTCATATAATCATGCTAGTATGTATGTGTATACTTAAAGGTTAGTTTGGGAGTCATGCTACTTTCTATTAAAATTGGTTTTTTAAAGTTATTTTAAAATATTTTAATTTGATAAATAAATTTTAAAAATTACTTTGATAATAATATAGTAATTTGTAAAGTGATATTTTTTATCATAAAAAACAAAAATATGTATGTATGAGAAATATAATAAATATATTTGAAGTTATTATGCTAATTAACAAAGGAAAAACATAATTAATTTTCCAAAAATACACCTTAAAAAAACTTAAATACATTATTAAAAATATATACTTTAAAATTTATTAAACATATCAAATTATAATTTTTAAAAAATAAAAAATAAAAACAAACGACAAAAAGTGATCTCAAACTTACCCTTATTCTCTTTCCCATTCATAAACCCTCCCAGGCTGCAGGCATGCTTGACAGTAACATTACACAGAGAAAGAGAGAGACGGAAGGAGATTTTACATTAATGATGGAGGGTCATATATATATGTATATATATATATATATATGTATGTATGCATTGGGAAAAAGAAGGGGTATGATTAGTACAACTTTTTTTTTCAGGTATGCCATTTATGGTAGAGACAAGCCTTGAAGCCAGCCTTTGTCAATTACTCATAATGGCATACAAATATGTATAGCTGTTCCGTGTCCGACCACACAACCTGTCGACTATTCATAATTTTGGTAACAACTTCTCTAACCCTATATTTAATTACACGCAACATAAATTTAAAATTTAAATATTGAAGTTACAAAAATTTCATTCAAGTGGCTTATAATTTATCTCCAAATCAAAGTCTTGCAAATGAAACGCTAGACAACCCTTCTCCCGTAATTTCACACCACATCAGCAATTCTCATTTAGATTCTAGATTTAATTTTCTAAAATTTCATTTTTTTACTAAATACCTATATTTTAGAATTTGTCAATGCCATGCTTTACATAGGTAATCTTTCATTTTTTGTTTGTCCCATATCATAGGCACGTTTCCTCATTTAAAATGTAGTCAAAAAAAGTTTTTTATATATATATTCGAACGGTCGAATGCACAAAATTCCGGTATTGTCAAGTTTGAAAGGGTGTTATGTATGTAACATTACTTTTATTTTAAGAAATATTTCTAACGGGGCGAACCCGTAACTCATAAGTCGCAATGAAGTTGTGTATGACACAAACTAATATAAATTCAAGTTAAGATTTGAAATACCACCAATATCAATTTTATGATATGCTGAATATATAACAAATATGATAATCGTATGTGAAGTAAACTTTAAGCCATCTCTATAATTTACTTGTCGTAAACATACAAAATTTATAGTTTCACGCAAATTATTATTTTTTTTTTGAACATGGTTATCGCATTAAATGACTCTTTCTTTTATTAGTATGTCATTATTGAGAATATGAAAAATTATAATTGTTAACTAAAAAATGTATTGGGGGCATATTAAAATATCTATTTGTCGTAATTTCGAACCGGAAAAGATGGACTATAATTTGAAATAATGAAAATGGCAATATAATCTATTAAATAGAGACCTAAGTCACCAAATCGTGAAATATGAGCGAGAGCAAACTTGAGGGCATTATGTTCATTTGCGAAAAATCTATCAGAGCAAAATCAAAAGAAAACCATGATTGAAATCTCCTGAACAGTTTAGTAACTTAGAAACAAGGATGTACTATTTAATTCTCACGTCTTGCAAAATCCCTAAAATTGCATACATATACTAAGCTTAGTTTTTCTAGGAAGATGTGTCTCACAAACATGCGAGCAACTAATATTCCAAACTTAATTAAAGCTAGTTTGGGAATGCAAATATTTTGTAAAATATATTTCTTAAAATTATTTTTGAAAATTAATTTTAAAAATGGGTATAATTTTTGTATTTGGTAAATAAATTTTAAAAGTCACTTTGATGAATAGTGTAGTGTATGATAACATAGCATTTTTTATTTTAAGATGACAAAAGTAAGTATGTATTGGGAATGTAAGAAATATATTTGAGATTATTATAGTGATTAATGAAACAAAAACCTGAAATAATTTTTCAAAGTACCACTTATAACACTGTTTTCCAAAAATACACTTTAAAAAAAACAGAAATAAATTATTAAAAATAACTACTTTAGAATGATCAAATGCCTCATGTTACAGTTTCTAACAAATAAAAATAAGCAATAAAAAACAATCCAACGCACTTGGTAGGTAGAAGTGTTAGAGAAATTCACATCTTCCATTCAAATGGCTTCTTTCTCTGGTATGTTTTCAGATATTAGTATGGTGTCAAAAAGCTGATATTTTATGCGAAGTTGACTTATTCCACTATAAATAAATGCTACTACTATTATTATTATTATGAGTGACAATTAATAAATATTACTTTGGAGAATAATATTGGTTATTGCTTGGATGAATCATAATAAACATTCCCCTTGTTTACCAATCGACTATATAATCAACGTTTGATTTTTATGTAAAATGACTATATTACTCTTATTTTGTTAATTTAAAAGCTTATAATACATAAAAATCATCATATTTTGAGAAAAGTGTAGTATATTTGTTTATACAATGATTTGTTTAACAAATTATAACAAAAATTATATGGTGTACTATTTAAGGGGTATTTTAGTAATTGTTTGAGTGTTTATTGAGAAATAGTCTTTATTTCATTTTAACCCATAAAATTTTGGGTTAAAGTGCAATGGACATAGAATCTTAGGAGGAAATATTATAATGTTAGAAAACTCGGGTGATTTTCGTAAATTATCATAAACCTCATGGGGCAAAGTGTAATTTACCCTAAAAATAATGTTAAACAAAATCAGAAATGGATTGTACGCTAATGAAGCACGCGGTGCCATGAAATTTCTTATTCTCGAAATTTCTCATAAATATTTATTGAATATGTAAAGAAAATTACTTTCAAAAGATATATATATTTAACTCTTTATATAGCTCAATATGACTTACTCTATTTACCCATAAATCTTGGGTCCGTGCCATGAAACACAATAAACCTCGTTCTTCTGCTTGTTTTTTTTTTTTTTTACCACCTTGAAAAGACAATAAAAAATGATAAATTTTTAATTCTTCAATACTGTCTCCCACGTTTCTACTATTATGTATCTATCTCATATGGAACATTTTTATTAATTACAATTTATTCAGTGCAATGTAATAGGCTTAAGCTTATGGAGAAGTTATTCATATGTTGCACAAAAATTATATTGCTTAATTTTTTAAGTTATTCAGTGGAATGTAATAGGATTAATTACAATTTATTAAGTTATTCATCTTATGGAGAAGTTTAAAAGTTACCAACTGCCCAAAAAATCTTTCATTCGGGCAAAATTTAATTTTCATAATTATCTTATTTTAAGATAAAGAATAGATAAAACTGTTATATTTTTATTACAATACAATATATACTTTACTTTGTAGTATATGTTACAATATGAATTGCTGCAAAATTTATTTTATTTTTTTGGTATATGGAAATGACTTGATATTTTCATGGTATCTGATTATCACATTTCCTATATATTCAGCTTCTCCTGAAATTGATATTAGTTGTGTTTAAAGCCTTAACTTAAATTTCTATAAGTTATGATTATGCACACTTTTATTGCGACTTGTAAGTCACAGATTCGTCTCGCTGAAAATAACCTTTCTGAAAGTAGGGATAAGGTTGTGAAAATGTTATACACTAAACCGTCTATATATATTGAGAGGGCACAACCTGGGAGCGGGGATTGAACTTGGGACCTCAGCTCCATTTATTTTTATAAAGTACAATAAGAGAAACGTTAACATGGTTAAAAAATATATATATATATATATATATTGTAGAAACTTGGGCTAATTGGATTCTTTGTCCTTTCCCAGGCGTGGAGTTGCAGGATCGAGGATTTCTTTTTGCCTTGTAGTAATTTATTTAGTTTGTATTAAATATTTGTTTTCCTTGTTACTAATTTGTTCAATTTATAGTACTATTAAATATTAGTTTTCCTTGTTACTGTGAAAACAATTTTTTGACCAGGGTAGAGTGTGGTCAAATATGGATTTGGATGGGTAAAAGTGCAAAAATGAAAAAGTAATGATGAACTGAACAGTAGTACTACTTGATTATGGGGAAAAAATCGTGCGTGCAATATTTTTTTATGGTATCTAGGTCGCACGGTTGGCCACTTCATATATATATATATATATATATATATATATTATATTTTAAGGGTTTCATATATTATATTTAATATATTTATAATGATGCACTTTTATACTTTCTACGCCATCCCATCTTTTTTAATCATTTGTAAGATTTTGACATACTAATTAAAAAATAATGAGTAAAAATTATTAAATAATTTAATGAATTATTTATATTAAGTTATTCTTCTTCCTACTATTGGTTTTTTTTAGTGAGAAGTGCACTTAATAAAAAATGGATAGACTAAATTATTACTAATTAATTTATCGGGAACATGCAAAAAATATATTGTTTGTCTAAATATGTTATTTTCATAAGTAAAATGTATTTGCATTGAAATTATCAAAACATCATTTATGTAAGATTTTTTTTTTAATTTAATAAAATATCACTTAAAAATGACAGAGTACTCAAGAGATAATAATGATTCCTACGTGAAAGAAAATGTTCCACTTATTTAATATCATTTGGAAGATGAAAATAATTAATATTGTTAAAATTCGAAATATGTTTACTCTTTTTTCTAATATAATAATAATCCTTATTTATGCTACTTATTTTGTACAATTCATATAGCTAATAAACAGGCCAATTGGGCTGTGGATCGGATCAGCCCATTATAGCCAATAAATAGGCACGCCTGACCATTTGATAGTACTACAATTCAATTACTTGTCACAATATAATAGAAATTATAAATTGATGCGAAATAAAAAAAAAAATTCAAAACTATTAAAATGGACTCGAGAGAGTAATTTATTTATTTATTGAGAGACTGCATTAAGTAGTGTTTAGATTTAATTGACATGTTCTCATTATTCATTGATAGACTGCGTTAATAGTGTTTAAATTTAATTGACCAGATGTGATTGCATTTATAGTACATTTAGGATGCAAAATTGCAAATGAATCGGGTGGTTCATGTGAACAAGTTTGGATCGTCTCGTTAAAGTCTCGATTCGAGCTCATTCATCTATAAATAAGTCTAGCTTGAACGGTAAAATAAGGCTCGTTAAATAAAAAAGCCAAGTCTGACTAATTTCCGATTCGATTTGTTAAAAACTTGAACTTAGTTGAGTAATTTTAAAACAAGAAAAATATATAAATTCAAAATTGAAAAGCAAGTTTCCATATTTAAATACGTATAATTTATAACGAATATTTGATATATATGTTGATAAGTTGTTACTAGGAGCAACATTACAATAGATTCATGATATTTTTGAGTTTTTTAAAATACTTAGTAATGCAATTTAACAATTTATGGCAAAATGAAAAGAGCTTAGCCTAAAACGCTAGCAAACAAACCAAGCCTTGTAGACTCAGGTTCGACTCGTTCAACTAAACAAGCCGATTCAATCTCTTACAAATGTAAAGCAAGACGAAGTCGAGCCGAATCCGAGTTGAACCTTAACGAGTCAGGACCGAGCCTAAACAACACGGTTGAACAAATGAGCAGAGCCTACACAGCGTTACTGAACAAACGAGTCGAGTTTAAACAACCGAAAACTCAGTTCAACTTGACTCATTTGTATTTCTAGACACATGGGCTAAAAGAATAATAAGAATGCATATGAATCGGTCCGCCCATAAACAAAAGCTCCTATTCATTCATTTAATATTCACTCATTTAATAAATAATCCGAATCTAACTTGAAAAATACATTAATAATGACCGTGGGCTTCGTTGCAAGCATCAGATTTTTCTGTGGGCTTATTACTGCTTCCCACCAACTATAAAAATAAAATTTTATAATAAAAATTCAAAAAATAGTTTTATAATTTTATTTAAAAAATTATATTCTTATAATTAAATGAAAATGCTTCACCCTTACATTGTTTTGAACGGTATTGGACACTCCTTACCACTCGTTTGTAATCCAGAATCTAAATAAGTCCATGCTTATCCCGTCTATCAAATCACATATCCCATCATTGTAAAATTTAATTTCCATTTATTATCAAATCTTTTACACCAACGTGTTTAGAATTTCATTCATTGCACTGCATAAGCTCAAAAGTTTATATTTTTTCTTCTAAAAAGCTAAATTGTATGAACAAACCTATTTGCTATTTTTTCTAAATGAATTACATTCATCATTTTTAAAAAAAAAAACTATTGTTTTTCTAAATTACTGGTTCCAAATAAAACTTAAGAGAAATAAGACATGCATATATATATGCTAGTTCAGGCATCTGTATATTCCCGCCGATGATGGATTAAGTGACTTAGAAACGTGGCGAGCGACAACTACCCCTATAGTTGTGTTGTAGAGGTCGGTAACGACGTCGAATTAGAACATAATTCTTCACCCACGACTCAACTAAGTGACTTAGAAATGTGGCGACCGACGACGATGTCGAAATAGAACATAATTCTTCACCCGCGACTCAACTATTTATAGCTCTTCGTAGTTTTCTACTTGATATATGGAAATGCAGACGCCATACTACCAGTAGGCCGCTTGACGGAGTGTCCACAACTTGAGTAAACCAGAGGACCGGAAACTGGAGAAATTTGGTGTCTTTATTAGAAGTTTAAAGGGAAATGATGGAAAATGGAGAAAATAAATCCGTTAGGCTCGCAATAAATAAAAGCATGAATTTCAAATCCACAGGTATTTGAGAACGAAAACGAAGGAAATTATCCATGCAAAGGGACTGTATCATTGTATTCATAGAATGATTTGAGATTCTTACGACACGACGATCTCGAATCCATCATAGTACAGTAGTCATTTCAAATATCGTGAACAAAGTTGTCAAAATCTTTATATATTTCAAATCCACAATTTCCCAACTGGACCCTTGTCGTTTGAGTTAAGAGATTGAATCCCTTCAAGCTCCTTGGTGCAAGGTATTGTTGTGGGAAAATGTAACAGAAAAGAAACGTTTTTCTTGCATTCATGGCTTTTCGTTAAGAGATTTTCGAACCTTGCATGATTTATACTTGCACCAAAGGGAGTGTTGGTGATTATGATTGATTATAAAGATAACGTTGTGCATCCCCATCCTACAACATGGGCATTTCAAAACACAAAAGAACCTATATTATCTGGAATGTGGATCATTCTGAAACGTGGAATGAAAACGGAAGCATGGTATGCTATATATTGAAAAATGTAGTATGGTAGAAGTAGCATTTTATAAGTTCTCTGGGCATATACGAGACCACTATATTAAGTTTCGCAAAAGTCAACGCCTAATTAAATATAACTTCAAATTTTGTAATTATTTTGAAATATGAAATTAATGCTTTCAAACTTGAAAATAATAGAAATAATAGAAATAATTTACTTGTCTATATTAGATTTTTCTCTAGGAATAAATTTTAAGTGTGCAATTGTCTTAAATTCTCTTGGTTTGCTAAATTTGGCGATTTGGTACGGAGGTATACCATAATTCAGAACGAACGTACTAATTCACAATTCTTTGGAATATTAGTGATTTCGGTAACATAGAAAAGTGCTAATGTTTTGAAAGCTTTGATGCTCTAGGTCTAGTTAATCACGTACCACAACCTAAATTGGCCCGAACAAGGATGACTTCGGTATCCGGAACAAGAAAGGCGATACGCTGTTGAGAATTGCCTGATATTTGTTACATACTTAGGCATGATATGAATCAGAATAGGTCGCTAAAGTAAGCTCGATAACATAAACGATTACGACGTTTGGAATATGCATGTCAACTCACAATGAACTCCTAAAATGAACACCTAAAACTGTTTCCAACTACCAGGCAAAATAAGATACAAAACATTTCTCACTTGCAGCATTTGTCAAAAATTTCCACATAAAATACTTTCTGCACAACCAAAAGTAACTTTAAATAAATATAGAAATCACCATCCACAATAATCGAGAATTTCAAAATTAGGACACAACCTGAATATTAAGCATCTCAATAAGTTAAAGAGTACTAACGCCAGTGGCTCTAATTTGAACTCCTAATCTAAATTTGGAGGAGTTTCAATGCAAGAGAACTGCTACACCGGTATGTTTAATACTATTTAATCCACTAAAAAACAAGGGTTTCTCATAGTCCCCTTTAACTAGGTTACTAGTTGTTGATATCCACGTACGAGTTGAATAAGTGTAGTATGCGATACACGTATCCTGCATCGGTTAGGTATGAGATTACTCTTATACAATTGTGATATAAGTGTAATATGTGATATATTTATCCCACATCGAGCAAATATGGGCACCTTAACTATGAGATAATCATTTGGACACCATTACCTTACAAGCCGGTTTTCATTTACCAAATTGGTTTTCATCACAACTATTAACAAATGGTTGTATTTTTGAGTTTAGGGATTTAGGGATTGATTATAGTCACTCCGTTGGGAGCCCTTACACATTGTCGAAATTTACGAAATTACGAGGCAAATCGTCAGCCTCACAGAGAAAAAGTCTAAAATCATACACATTGTTAAAATTTATAGTTGTAACGATCACACGATATAACTCATCTGAAAAACAACTTGCAAAGTAATAGTACTCGTATAATTGTACCTTACATAATAAGTCTATATTGGATGTGTCATTTTAACACTTCGAATGTGCATACCATACCCAATTAAATTCCAACCAAGTTTAGGTAGGTATTCCATGTATTCTTTTTGTTAGCAATTTAAATAATATTACATAAATAAATATTACCTCCGTACACCATTGTTCAAGTTGTAATAAGTGTTAAATTAAAGATAAGTCTAACAGTCTCCCACTTGGTACGTATGCTATAAATTTATGAGATTGTTTAACTTGATTTAGCCATGAATAAGAACTTCATATTCTAAACAATGAAAGATAACAATTGGATCATGGCGGTCATACAAAAATTTTCTCCTTTTGTATTTTCTTCTATGTATCACACAAAGTAACATTCAATGAGAGAAAACAATATTTATGAATAACTTCCTACAAGTCGTTCAGGGTCTTAAAAGTCGCAATGGATCTTACATCATAAAACAAAAACTCTATTGTGCACAAATAAACTTAACTTTATTTCATGAAATAAAATCGAAACACAACCATTTAAGTATAAAATGAACTGACCAATCACATACTATCTACATGACTAGAGTAGATCTTTACTATAAGTGCTTTTGTAATGGGATCAAGAATTATTGAGCGTGTACCCGTATGCTCAATAACTACTTGTTGCTTTTTGATTTTATCTATAACAGAGAGATACTTGATATCAATGTGTTTGGAGTTGCTTTTTAATTTATTGTTCTTTGAAAAGAACATCGTTGCCGAGTTGTCACAGAAAACCTTTATTGGTCTCGATATGGAGTCCACAATATGAAGTCTAGTGATAAAATTCCTTAACCACTTGATATGTGAAGTTGCTTTAAAGTAAGCTTTGAACTCTGCCTCCATCGTTGATGGTGCCACTGTCTCTTGTTTGGTGCTTTTTTAAGATATAGCTCCCTCCAGCCAGCAAATAGACATACCCATAAGTGGATTTTTGCTAGTTTAAACATCCCGCAAAATCAGAGTCTGAATATCCAATTACTTCTAAGTTGTCTACATGCTTGTAGGTGAGCATGTATCGCTTGGTTCCTCGTAAGTACTTTAAAATCTTCTTTGCAGTTTTCCAATGCTCCATGCCAGGATTACTTTGATATCTTCCTAGCATCCCAACTGCAAATGCTATATCGGGTCTGGTGCACACTTGCGCATACATCAGACTACCGACCACAGAAGCGTATGGAATATTTTCCATCTGTTTCCTTTCCAAATCATTTTCCGGACATTGATCAAGGGAGAACTTGTCACCTTTCATTATAGGTGCAACATTAGGTGTACATTGACTCATCTTGTATCTTTCTAAAACACTTTCAATGTAGGCTTTAAGTGACAGACCTAGTTTCCTTTGGTGTCTATCTCGATGAATCTCCATGCCTATGACATAAGAGGCTTCACCTAAATCCTTCATTTCAAAATTTTTAGAAAGAAATGACTTAGTGTCATGTAACAACCCATGATCATTAGTTGCAAATATGTCATCCACATAAAGAACTAAAATAATGAACTTGCTCCCAGTGACTTTAAGGTACACACAATTATCAATAACATTTTCCTCAAAACCAAATGAGGTAATTATATCATGAAATTTTAAGTACCATTGACAGGAAGCTTGTTTTAGCCCATATATGGATTTCTTTAGCTTACAAACCAAATGATCACCTTTACTGGAGCAAAATCCTTCAGTTTGAACCATATATACCTCTTCATCTAGATCCCCATTTAAGAATGTCGTTTTCACATCCATCTGATGTAGCTCTAAATCAAAATGAGCTACCAATGCCATGACTATCCTAAAGGAATCCTTCTTGGATACTGGTGAAAATGTCTCTTGGTAATCTATGCCTTTCCTTTAAGTAAAACCTTTGGAAACAAGTCTAACTTTATATTGTTCAACATTGTCATTTGAGTTCCTTTTAGTCTTATGGACCTATTTATAACCTAGGGCTTCAACCCCTTTAGGTAATTCAACGATTTCCCAG